>JAANSO010002567.1:0-13199 GCA_036507315.1 Lepidocyrtus fimetarius
TATTCATGTCAAACTAAACCTACAATTTTGACTAGAAAAAAGATAAAAATTCCATTTGGTTAACGCGTATTGTACCTTTTAAATCTAGCTTGAGAAATGTGTGCGTGGCTCATAAATCCAGATTATAGCTGAGCCACTCTATATTTAACTAGTTTAAAATTGTATAAATAAAAAACTAAAGAGGTTTATGCTCTAGTGCTTTCCTAGTTAGAAATGCAGAATGCGGGTATTTATTTCCTTGTATGCTCACAATAAAACAATTTCGTTTATGCATTCCTGTTGTAGTAAATTTTGCAATGATCATTGTTTTTGTCACTAAATATATCCCCAGGACTAAAAAAACATAATTAACCCGAATAATGCGTATTTGGATTGGAGATGAATGCATAGGCTAATTCGCATCATAATTTTCCAGGCTTATTCAATGTTATTTTTTACAGCCTGACAATTGACAAATCTTAATCGACGAAATTATTAACCAACTTTTGATATTTTTAGTAACACGCAATGGTCAAACTTTTATTTCTAATACGCGTCAATTTATATTTCACACAAATCGCTGAGCCGTATGGATCATAATTTTTATTCCTTGCTTAATAAAAACCTGTCTAATAAAACAAACTATTAAAAAACGGTCTGCAGTCCGGTAAAATAATCGGACTGATGAATATTCATTCACGGTTGAAAGTCCAGCCGTTCCACTACAATGCATTTTTGCGTTTTTTTCTTTTTTAATGATGGGACAGTACAACATTGTAAAAACGCATGGTTCATTATTCAAATGATAGACGCTATTCCCTCTTCTAAAGCTCAAACTTGGAATACTTCAACTACAAGATTAATTTTAGCTGAAAATATTGAGTGTTCTCATGCGAAGGGAAAATTAGTTTACAACATGACATACAATTAGCATTGTTAAACTTGTGTCATTGTCAATTAAAGTGTCTCCATACATGCCCAACTTTCATATAATATTACCTATATTACACAAGTTCTCCAAAGTAGGTTAAAAGGCATAACGATGAATCAGTAATGTACAGAAATAAAAGGTTTGAGAAAATAATCTTTTTCAAGTTTGTTTAAAAAGGGTTTTCTTTGCCTTTTTGTTAAACGTGGGTAACTTCAGTAAATATTTGGACATGGTCGAATGAACCGTTTGACTTGTAGGCACCACACCAGGCGACATGTCGGTTAGGATGCTACTGCCGTTTTTAATTGCTTCTTCAGTGCTGTGCGTTGTCAGAAAAATTGTCTGGTAATGGTCGGCATTTCTAAGTCAATTTTCCCCTTTCCACGAAATGTCTCCCGTTCTTTTCAAAATAGACCTTCTCTTGTCTCTTTCAAACTTTAGTCCCGTATTTTTCAATGGGAAATACCTTGATTTTGATGAGAGAAATACAAATTTTAAAATGTTTAGACATGAAGGTGAAAGATAACTCTTGTTAATCAAAAAATTATCATTAAACATGAATTCTTACATCTTTAAAACATGTCTGGATGTCATATGAAATAAGATTTAAAGGAAAACCTAACAATTTAAACAACTTTTATTTTCTAATCAATTGAAAGATGAAAAGTATCAGCGTGCCCCGCCATTTATGTTGGATGGCATTAAGCTTTTTAACAATTGCAAAACGTTTATTATTTATCTAAATTTAATTTGGATTCAATATTTAATAAATTTCAGCTAAATAAAGCCTGGAATGTATAAAACTGGTTTATACAAGTAAATATCAATTAAATCAAACACTCCAGAATCTTCCGGATGAAATTCCGTTTAACCTACTTTTTCTTACATGAAAAATATTTTAACTATTTTCTAAATTCTAAAGTGACTTATTGACTTACGTGTAGATTTCCACTTGGCTTTAACGGGCATTTATTGGTATGCATGGAACAAATAGGATTAAGTCTTCAAAACTTGCCTTTTTGACATTTTGACAACTAACCACTGTTTTGTTGCTGTTTACCTATGTAAAATGACAGTAATTTTGTCATAACCTAATTGTTACGTGTACATCTGCAGATGTAAACATTCTTTCACAATTTTCCCACAGATTTGAACTAAAATGAATTCCATGTTTTGTATAAAATACTAATTGATACCTTTTGCCTGACATTTATTATTTCTTAGCGGTCTGATTCGCAGGTTGCATCATTCAAAAAAGGTGCTTTATTTTAAGTCATACATGACAAGAACAGCAATTTTCATACTGAATGATCTAATCATACATTCAAAAACCCTGCAAAATATGATTCGCTTCAGTGGACAAGCATTTCCCTGAAAATTGTCATTTTTATTAAATAATTGGGATGTGCTGCGTAATTAACTTTAATGGAATGAGCTTGTTGGTGGCAAGAACTTGAACTTGAAAAAGGATTTTTCCCGTTACGCATGGCCAAAGAAGCCGGCCGTAGTGGAGTGGCTTAAAAGGATTATTATTAGTGATAATGGCTGTGGCCATAAGAAACCCAAAAGGGTTCACTCTTTATAATGCAATCCGCCAAAAACGGTGGTGGTGACACGAAGGGTCCACCCTCTTCCATTCCTAACCTACATAGGTGAAATAAAGATAATTTTTGTGTAAATAAGCAATAAATTATAATCCTTTCAGGATCCCTTGATGTTGACTTTAGCGCGGTGAAATACCCAATGATTACGATTTTAGCTGCGGTGAGCAATGATGAGAAGTACCTAAATCTATTAATATTATACCTTTTATATAAAAACACACAATTAATATTTCACCACAATAATAGTAGAATTCCCAAAGGTACTTTAAAGTCAATAATGGAGATGATTAAAGCAATCACAGAACCTTTAGAACTTCCTTTCAACACTATCTCTTAGGAATAATTTAAGGAATTGGATTCTTTTGAGAGCAATAAAAATGGTCAGAATTGTATTTTTAGATGTCAACGATGACGATGATGATGAACCGATCAAAATCAAATAAATATGTTGAAAAGCGAATCATTTCATTATTAGAATTTGCAGTGTCAAGTTCAAGTTCAAAGTGTTTGTGTGAAAAGTTTTTTTTCTTTTGAATCATTCGTACATAGAAAATGATTATTAGTCGAATATACAAAATGGTCCCTATAAACTTGATATTTGCAATTGTGTTGTGTCAACTTCCCCAAGTTTGGGGTAAAAGTTGCGTCGTCTTCTTCGTTTTCTTATTCCTCTTCATCCCCTTCTTTCCTGGAGTTGATCGCTTCAAAAGTGACTGGACGTTGTACATGGCTTCACAGAGAAAATCCAAATGATTGCCGAAGCTATTACCAATGCGTGGATGGGGAATCTGTTTTGAAACGTTGTCCAAGACGGCTTCATTGGAACGCTGAAGGGTCATTTTGTGACTGGCAGTCTAGAGCAGATTGTAAAGCTAAGAAATGGCAAGCGCCCTTCTTCCGGGAGCACACGCAAAGGTATAAAATTCAACACTTGCTCAAATTTCTTAAATTTTATGTGATTTAATTTAAAATGATTTTTTAATTAATTGCGTTGTCTGTGTAGAACCCTGTACTCCAAATACTTACATGGCTCATCCAAAATACTGTGATAAATACATTCAGTGCGGAACAAACAATGAAAAGCATATCGGAGTTTGCCCTCCCGGCACCCTTTGGGATAACAAAGATTGACAGTTGTAACTGGGCAAATCAAGTAGAATGCCAAAGCGGATCCAGTGGGACTTCCACAACAACAACAACAACCACCACAACTGAAGTTCCCACCACTACAACTACCGCCACAACAACCACTACCACGACCCCTGCACCTTCAACTACCACCACAGCTTCAACAACAACTTCAAAACCTGCAAGTTCCACAGCTTCAATCATTGTCCCCGCGAAGCCAACTACAAGCATGACTACAACAACAAGCACCACTACAACCACGACGACAACTGAAAGACCTACGACTTCCGCATCGACGACAATTGCACCCTTCAAGCCGCCACCTGAGGTTATCCCAACTACTGTTATTAAATCAGGTAAAATTTAGTTAAATTTAATCATAAAGTGGCAATAACAAGAAAATATTAAAATTAATAATTTCTTTTTAGATTACAAGGTTGTTTGCTATTTCACTGGATGGGCAATTTATCGACCAAATGGAGGAAACTACGCTCCCTCAGATATTGACCCTTCACTTTGCACCCACATAATCTACGCTTTTGCTTGCATGAACGATAAAACCTACAAACTTGAGATGTGCGACCAATGGAATTGATGGAAAAGAAGGGAAAAACTTCTACCAGCAAATAACAAGTCTTCAAAAATACGGAATCAAAGTCCAAATAGCTGTCGGAGGCTGGAATGATTCTGCTTATAAAAAATGGCAGGAAATGTTAAAAGACTTTGTTAAAATGGAGACATTTATGCAGTCAGCCTGCGAATTCATGACGTTACACAACTTTAACGGAATCGACTTGGACTACGAGTACCCAGCATGTCCCCAAGCAAATTGCAATTTTGACTCTAAATTTGAAAAACAAGCTTTTATGACTTTAGTAAAAGGACTGAGACTTCGTTGTCCACCGAAAACGATTATAAGTGCTGCCGTGTCCTGTAATGAATACATAATTCGAGAAGGTACGTCGCTTTTTAATAAACCCTTTTTCCACGAAAACTCCTTTTGTCGGCATTTATAAAAAACGTGTTAATTTTGTTTTTATTGCAGCTTATGATGTGCCGACTTTGTCAAAATATTTAGATTATTTTAACTTAATGGCCTACGATTTCCACGGGGCTTGGGAAACAAAAACTGGAATCAACTCACCCCTTTACAAAATCCCCCAGGATGAACACTATTTAAATACTTACCACGCAGTGCAAATCTTCCTGGGTTTGAAATGCCCTCCAGAAAAACTAAACTTGGGTATGCCAATGTACGGGCAAAGTTTTAAATATAGCAGACGTCAGGGATAACGGAATCGGAGCAAAATCAACCGGTCCTGGACATCCCGGTCCGTTTACAAGGCAAAAAGGATTCCTGGCATATTATGAAATCTGTCTGCAAAATTGGACGGAAATAGTTCACGACACAAAATTACGGGTGGGACCTTACAGGTACAACGCTGAGAGTGGCCTTTGGGTGTCCCACGACTCGCATAATATTCTCAAAGCAAAATGTAACATAATCAAAGAGTTGGGTTTGGGCGGGGGGATGATTTGGGCTTTAGATTTAGACGATTTTAGAAATGTTTGTGGGGAAGGAAGATATCCTTTGTTAAGCGTGCTTAAACAACAGTTATTAACTCCAACATCTAGTAAAACAAGAAGGATAACTAATCAAAATAGTAGTAATAATAATAACAAAGCTGTTAGAAATAGAAAGACCAAACAACGTCCTCGAAAGGTGCTTAGAAATTAAGTCAGTACGTAATTATTTACCTAATTAAGTTTTGTGACCAATATAATTTATTTTTAGTTCCTATTTTTGTATCCGGTTTTATAATAAAGTTATTTTGATAAATTCTGAAGTATTACGTAATATTTATTAAAAATGCATACATTCAAAAGCAAACATCTCATTTTTCTCTCAAACCATATTTGTTTTGAAATTGAAAGAAAGTAAGAACAAATTTAACCTTGACCTGCTACCCGTTTTGAACCAGGAAACTCAGAATTTGTTTAGGTAGTTTTTATACGAAAGATACTGTTCCAGTAGACTCACCCATCCGAATCTGTAGAATTGTAACAAGAAAGACTCATTATATGCTCTGTTCGCTAGCAATAACTTCACACTCTGTGGGTAAAAATCTATACACTTCATGCTCCAGAGATTTCGTTTATAAACAATATTTCCTTTTCCATGTTCTTTGTTCTGATCTTGCTTCAGTAGAGATTACTAAACTTCATATAGATAGGTACTCTATTTGTATTTCTTCAGCAAGGTGAAATTCAATCCGCATGTCGTCTCTATTGCTAGAAAAAAAAGTCCTCTTGACAATAAATGCACTTACCATTTCCTGAAAACAAAGAAGTTTTTACTTTCATAAAACCATGACCTAGCAGAGATGTTGGAGAGATTGTTCATCCCAAAAAATAAGGTCATGAAGGGACAATGCTGTTTTGATTGTTGAGAAAGCCCTGTAAACTATTTTTTAGTTCTGCTCAGAAAGCAGATACGGAAACAACATTTTTATGAGCTACTAAAGCTATTTTTTAAATTCAAAAATGTTTCGGTTAATTGCAATATTAACTTGTTTTGTGCTTGCAGTTGTTCCTTCCGTTTTTGGTTCGGATGCAACTAATTCAAATTCGACAAATTATTTAAGAATCGCTCTTCCTGGAAAAGAGGTTAATATTTTATTAAACTAATTTTAATTTTAGAGATAATTGTTGAAAGTTTGTGTTTAACTAGGATTCGCACCCATCTTTGAGTAAACGCTATTCATTCCGAACTGATGGGGAATACCTTTCGGTATATGACAAAGGACCAATTTACCCCGGAGCTGGGAAAAGAGAACAGTATTTCTTCATTTCGGTTAGTAAAATACTAAAATTAGGTATGCATTTATGATTCTTTGCATTGTAATGAAATTAATCAATCAACAGGAGGATTACACTGTATACGATGGATCTCGATCAAGAATAATTCCATTTTTTGACCCTGAAGAATGGATGAACTGTGATTGTGACACTCCAATTCCCACAGAATTGGATGTTCCACACCGGTTTGCCGTTTATCACCCAGTAACCGTCCAAGCTCCACTTCCAAACGTGCCTTTTAACCTGTATGCCGTTAAATACAGCGGATACTACTATGCCTGCCCCACCCATGTTAATCCGTATGAATACGCTTGGTACAGAAGCAGTGTTGCGGTGAGCCCTTGTAAATGGATTTGGTATCAAAGTGTTGCAGACGCAGCGGCCAACACCAGATATTGAAATTATGAAAAAATAAGACTTTTTTGCATTTGATTTCTTTTTTAATTCAACAATTTTCAAAATAAAACTTTAAACATTTAATTACATGTTTTTAAGTTGTATTTTCCTCACAAGCTGCCATAAACTTTAATAGCATTATTGTTTTGACTAGATTTAAGTTGATTAGCTGCCTGTTTTCATAATTTATCAAATCTACATTGTGTGCACCAATTACAATTACAGCATTTTTACATATATATTAACAATTTCATTTGAAAGAACCTTTTTAGGTAAATATACAGCGTATAGCTTGCATTAACATTGAACATAAATTACTAAAATATTGACATTTGACACTACCGTAGCTTACAACTTTTTAAACATTCAGGTAACATTTTTTCATTAAACCAATCCCGTAGCAAGACTTCTTATCAGGTAACACCGTTCTTTCTCAGTTTCCCTTCCAATTCATGCTCTTTCATCATAGGAAATATATAAATAAATTACATTGTTTAAAAATTTGCATTGTTGCACATATTTTATACAGAAAAACAAAAGGAATGTCATTCCTCAATAAAAGTTAAACTTGCTAATTTAACCCTCATTATTTCAAAGCAAAATAAAATCAGTCCATAAAAATGGAAAGCTGTACTCGAATTTCTGATAAAGCATTTTAGCAATATTGGATTCTGTACACCGTTAAACAAAGTTTTAGTTTACATCGTTGTCTAGATTCAAGACTAGGTAACAACTATCAGCAGCAATTTACATATTTTCTATAAACTTAAACATCTATTTTTTGGCTTTATTTTCTTAACTTTAAAGAAAGAGCTTCTGGCTTGATAGTTTTTGGCGACAAATGGCATTTACCCCTTCTTTAATAGGATGGTAACTTAAATATTTGTAAAATTCACCTCCGTTTTGCCAATTTTTATATACAATTAAATGCATTGGCAAAAACCAGAGAGGTTTTGGTAAAACAAAAGGTTCTATAGACATTTTAGTAACGAAGTAAGCAAAACTTGGAGAATTGCATATAATAAAACAAAGCCAGTTAGCGCAGAATGGATTAAATTCCCGTATCCAGAATTAGCCCCGTTATTATCCGGCTTGTCTTTATCATCACTGCTTACATTCGTCTTGCTGTTGATATCCTTTTGAGCTTTTTCAAAGAAAGCGTCATCAGCAGGAGGATGCCGATCGGGCTCACCTGCTTCTGGCATTCGTTCCCGAATCACGTGATCAAAAAATGTCGCCTTTCTGTTAATGGTTGGTTGCGTCGGCCTGTTGTTATCTTCAAGAGTAAGATCTTCAGAGTCTCTGGATGAGAGAAAAGCTTGCCACTGAAATAGAAATGAAATTATTATTATATTATGTACTTGTTCTCCCATATTATCCCAAACCTTTAAAAAATTATGTACCTGAGCTCTCGAAATTGGAACTGGCTTTTTGAATACAGTCCAGTGGACAACTTCATTACAAGATGGAGTAGTTAACGAGCCATAATACCTCCAAAGGCTTAAATCATCAGGGAGCAATGCAGACATGTTGAAGGGAATGGAGACTGGCATGAGTTTATCGGAAGCATCGTCAACTTTCGAAATTCCGTCGATAATTGGCTGCAGTGCGTAATTGGTTTGAGAGGAGATCTGTAATAAAACAGTTTTTTGCAATTCTGAATATTCTTGCATAAGGAAGTCATGAAATATCTTCGTTTTTGTTACATACCTCAAAGAAAATTCCAAGCACAGCAAGTCCCCTTCGATTTTTGCTTGCTACAGCTTCGGTCAAAGATCTATAGTCGTTACTGTAATGAACTAAATGAAGCTCGGCAACATATCTACAACAAAAACCGTTTTAATTACAAACAATTTAATTTTTAATGACAAATAATTTAAAGCAATTAAATTTTTTGTCCGTACCCGTTCCCATTCACGGTATGCTCAGAGCCGGTATCTTCATGGGAGCCCCAATGAAAATGAAGCTGTGAAAAAGTATACGAGCCTTTCATGTAATCTCCATCGAAGACAAGATCAGAAGTGAGTTGGTCTCCTAGCTGAACTTGAACTGTGGATAATTAACAGAAAAAAATTAATATCTGTAAAAGAATGTACTTTTTAAAGAGTGGGTAAATTTTATTGATAAATTTTATTACTTGTGTGTCCATTATTTTTAATCATAAAATTTCTCTGGACATCTAAATACTTTCTGTTAAATCGAAGCCGAATCGTGTTATGAGGATATGGCTTTGTGTTCTTTTCATTGAAATCTATTGGAGACTGCTGCTTCCCTGTTTGGCATTCCCCTGCCCACGTTCTCGCATCTGTCAAATAAATAAATTTTATGAAGATCTTACCCTTTTAGTAAAATATATTCCTCACGTTGCATTTTGGATTGCACATGCACAACAAATTAAAAGAAATTTTTTAGAACCTACCGCAGTCCGTATCTTTGTAGCACCAGTGAGCTGTAAAAACGAAAAACAAACACGTTTAGATTTTACTACTTTAAAATCTGATACACTTATTAAAAACCTGGATTAAAACGCTCCGGAATTTGGAAAACGTCTTCCAATGTAATTAAAATCTATGCAAATAGAAGCAAAATACTTTTTCATTAAAAGCTTTTTTATTGCTTAAATTTTAAAACGTGTCCCTCTCTCTGTCGGAATTTGTTTGCGGATTTTATCCCGGCTTTCATTTCAGAAAGAGCATTTCTGTTCGACATGACACTTTCTGAAATTAAAAGTTTCCAGACTGCAATATATGTGAATATAATGTATGTCTGTGAGAAATGTGGAATGAATGGTTTGAGTGAACAAACTCGGGAAATAAACTTTTAGAGAAAAGCAATGTTTCTGACTGTCACTCTGTGATTTTCATTAAATCGTCTTTTTCGCGTAGATCATCATCACTTTTTAATATGAATCGCAAGAAATGGGAGTTTATCTAGCACTGTATAGTTTTAAGTAATCTGGATTAACTTCGAAGGAGCCCTACTCATCAGAGTCCTGCTTAATCTAACACAGGAATATTTTGAGCATTTGAGCTAATGGAAGTCATGTTTGTAATGTCATAGGTTGAGTGTCAGTATTACTATTAATTTAAACAATTATTTTACCTCCAACCCCGAGTAAAATATTTTGGTAAAGGAGAAAAAGAAAAGAAATAGATTATTCATGCCATAAATTTTCATGGATTCAACAAAATCGTGCATCATTGAAAGGGAAAATTCAAACCGAAAAACCTTGAAAAGAGAAAGCGCACAGAAAAAAGTTCCGATTCTGGAAGTTCATTTTTTAACGATTTAGATATAAAAGTACGAAAATATTTTATAGGACTAACATGAATTATAATAGGAAGATTTCATTCAAATTCGAATACAATAGGTTTCTTATTGAAAAACTTTTTGGTTTACTAAAGACATGCATTAAGAATATAAACTTTGGAATCTGGTTAAACAATGCTCATTGAAACTTCCAAGATTTTCAGATAAGTTCTTGATTTACATAAGAATAGAATGTTATAAAGAGTTTGAATACTCCAGTAAACTGCGTACTTGAAAAGACATTTCCAAAATTAATTCATAGTAGATTAAAATGCTTTCATGAATTCATAGATCAATGAGATCTGGAATGTTTTTAAATATGAAAAGAAAGATGATCCAAAGGTCAAAGCAGCATTAAAATAGTGAATCTAAAGTACCTACACTTCTATTATCTATCAACAAAGTTTTTGTTTTTATAGATCAAGGTGAAGTTGGCGTCTTTCCAGACGTCATTTGTACTTTTGTTTAGTCTACAGAGATTATTTAAGATTAATATAAATCAATCAAAAGCGTGTATGAAAATGATGAACTCCCAAGATACAAAGCAAATTCAGATGACTTATCGACATTTATTTTCTTGGTGACAAATCATTTGTCATAAAACAGTCACGTAACTCATGTAATTAATTCTAATATCGATGAAAAAATATCATCAAAAGCGTAGTTGGCCAGTATGATTTCTTGTTAGATTCTTATTTCATTGACAATGGCACGATTTTTTATGAGATTCCAGAGAATTGTCTTGCATTCCAAGTTCAAGAACTACAAACCTAGACTTTATCATTCGCTAACAGTTAAAAGGGTGTTGGCCTCATAAATTCCTTGATAAGAATCGCCACCACCAAAGAAGCCGAAACTGTTATTTGATTGAGTCTACAAAAAGATTCTTTTTAGATGCCATAATAAATCTTCCAACATGATTAAACTTTTGTATTTATGACAGCAAAAAACAAACAAAATTATGAAAACTGCCATTTGATTTGAAAGGTATGTATGTAAATGACAAAGGGACAACCGACTAGTTAAGTGAGAAGTAAACTGGTTATTTGACTGGTCCAAATCATTCCGTGTACAAATATTGGATTTAATAATAGCAATCGGGACAATGCAAGTTTTTTTAGTCGTTTGCGAATTCCTCTTTGTAATTATTATGTCGGAAAGATTTCCCTCAATGAGGTAATAAGAATTAACAGGGAGTGATGTTAATAAAAACTAATATAAATCATTCAATGATTAAAGGTGTGCCAGAAATGACAAAATCGCAGATTCCTTTCTTAAAACGTGTCCAAAAGAAAAACAGTAGTTGATAAATAATTGGCTTAATTCAAAAGTGATGGGCCACCGCAGAATTTAAAGTGGTTTTCATCACTCTTCTTTGTAATCAAATAATGAAAAGGCTCATCATATCAACAATAAGATAAATTATTAATATTTAAGCCTTGAATAATCCCTGGAATAGTTTGATTAAAATTTGGCTCATGTGATAACTTTTGTGATTCTGCACGGTTGCAAAAATTAATCACAATGACAGTTTATTATCATAACAATTAAAGTATCTAAAGGTCTGGACTAATTCTTTGAAGAATATTTACATTAAAATCACAATTCCCCCTACAAATTGACAAGGACTTTCAGAAGTATGAAACCATATTGGCAACTAACTTTATGCGAAATTCATTAAACTTTGTAATTCAGATTGTCAAATCCAATTGTCCAATATGATCAGTTGCGTAATTCCGTGAATTTAATGATATACTAGTACAAATCAAGGTGCAATTTTATCCTTTTGTATTTTTTACAACATTTAAAAATTCTTTCCATGTCCATTTGCCAGACGCTTGTTATGATCTGTCATTTATATCCAAATTAGCAAGTTGCAAACATTCCAGTTGCTATTTTAAGAAAAGTCCAAAACCACATTTGCATGTAAATAAGAGATCAGGAGCATCCGACCAAATCCGGTTCTTAATCCAATACCAAAATAAATTACCATTGTAAAAACAGTTTTTTGTTCAAATCTATTTTTATTAAGTTATTGAACAACGCCCTGTATCATCTACGTTTTGGAAGTTCTACAGCGTAGTTCTTTATGCAAAATAGGCAATTCAAGAAGTGTTCAACTGTATAATTTTAGGAATAAGATATCAATCACAAGATAGCAAAAAGCCCATTATTGATAAGTAAAAGGTGAGAAAAGGGTAATTATCCTTTAGCCAGTGCCGATTCCATTAGTATCCATAGTCAATCACCGCTAAATGTATTTAAAATGCAGCAGATGGTAAATATTAATCGTCCAAAAATACTAGACCAAGCCAGACCTAAACATTGACCTTTGCATTTGCAAGCAATCTAAGATATTCCCAAAGATTGAATATCAATTATCACAGGAATTAAATAATTAAGCGATTAGTACAGTAATAAAGCATGGAACCTTGGAATACGTAAACCCTTTAAGAACTTCCTTTGTTTACAATTATAATTAACCAATTTCCTTTTTGGGTTTAACATTGACATTGATTATTACATAATTGATACTGGATTATGCAGGAAAAGGATACTTTGGAGGTTTATTAAAATAAAAATAGAATGATTTGGAAAAACGCACTGACATAGCCAATTCATTGCAAAATGTCCTTGAAATGGAAAGTGTCCATTCTTATTGAAAAAATATTTAAAAAGTTACATAACACGTATAAGTTTTCTCATTCAGACTCATTTCATATCAATGCACAATAATCTAAACTCGTGGCAGTTTTATTAGTTAATTTAGTACAAGATTTATCTAAACTGATTTGTGTCTAGCTTGCCACTTTACGTCAGTGTACAATGATACTAACGTCTGTTCCAAACTAATTGAAAATTGAGTTAAGTAACACATTAAAAAAGTGCTCTTTGTCCTCCACGTGCCAGTGCCAATCTTCATTAACCAAGTCTGGGATTTACAAGTTTTCAAAGATGCAATAAGTACTTTTGGCATGAAATCAATCAGTGCA
>JAANSO010002568.1:0-13198 GCA_036507315.1 Lepidocyrtus fimetarius
ATATTCCATCTGCGAGTGTTTAGTGTTATCATATGAAAATTCGGGAATTAAATGAAAATATTGCTTTCATGTAAATAAATGGTTTATCTTCTATTATGTTCTGAGCCATTATTGCAATAACTTTGCAAAAATCTTGCAAATAACTAGTTTTCTCATAGTACCCCAAAACAAATATTTCTTGCAAACTTGATGAAAAAACTCCCCCAAAACGTACTTGCTCAATTTGAATTAATCGTATTTTGGATCAGAGCAACTAAAGATAATTTTTTCTATCGTGGTTAGAATAATTACTCATTACATTAGTGCTGGAAACGCTGACTTAAAGGTTTTCTAGGGACAATTGAACATTTTTGAAAAAGCATTTTTAGAAGAAAGTAAAGAAAAGTTCTAAGAAAGGAGTCTTTGTGTGTTTTTGGTCGTAGATGGAGAGGGGGGTAGGTGTACAAAGACTGAATATTTATATGAAAGAGTAGCGAGGAGACAAAATAATCTTATACATTGTTGAGGCTCTATGTTATACATGGACATGATTTCGTATATTACACAATTTAACATTATTCAATGAATAAACTCCTTCAATACAACACTCGCAATTCACATGACTTGTTTTTATGCACTTTTTGTTAGTTGTTTGTGTAGATATTGTAGGTGTCTTCCTCTTGTCACACTTACACAGGATTTTATATAGTTGTTGGTGCTGCAGTGGTAGTCAAGCCATCATCAAGTAAAAATAGCAGCAATTTACTTAACTTTTAACTAATGCCTTTATATTTGATATACAATACGCATACATTTAATGTTTGAGTGGTAAAGATATGTAATAATTTTAGTGATTTTTTAGCTGAGGGAGATATGGGATAGTCATCTGTGTGGGGCTAGTGATGGTGGTGACGGAGACAAATAATTCGATGATGAATGAGTAATATTAAGTCCATAAGACCAATGGTCAATCCAATAACCAAGTTGAAATAGTTTAAAAGTTGCAGAACAATCATATAGAGTCTTGTCTTATTCAATAAAAAAGAATTATTGTTGTTGTGTGAGAGGAAAGAGATTTGAAGTAGAACTCCTCTTTTATGAGCTACGGAAAGGAAGTTGTTTAAAATTGTGATGGTGGTGGTGGTGATAATTTAACGTTAAATCTAAAGCAAATAAGCCCCCGAGTAAGCTTTATGTATATAAAACAAAAATAAGCCTTCTTTGCTTATCAGTAGCTAACTGATAAGAGAAAAAATTACTTTAAGATATAAGTTCCTATGCTTCTTTTATACCAGAAGAAGTGTAAGCTTTATGAAAAAGATAATTGTTCTTGAAATTCGGATTGTGCTTGGGAACTTTAGCCTGGGTAGATGCACTTTATAATCATGTCAATCACAGATATTTTTGATCGGTGCAAGTTTTGTCTTTGAAACAATCAATGTTGTAACTTTTAAAACTAAATGCATTTTATTAAATTTCAATAAAATGTTTCTTTCAAAATGCATTGTTAAATTTTGTTTACAATAGATTAATATCGCATGTACTTGTCGATTCAATTTAAATACTGGGGTAAAAAAATAAATCATTTCAAATTACTTTGTTTTGCAGTAAACTCTTAAAAATTCGGGACAACAGTTGAAATCCAATTAGGAGAATGAATACAGTGGATGATGCTGGTGAAAGCCAGCCATTGTTGGCTACTGGTGGCACCAGACAAGGTACTGCAATATAATATTAGTACATATACGTAATTTCCAAAAAGTTAGTCAAATATGATTTTGATACATTAATTAAATTTTGACTTTTCTGCGTTTTCTAGATCAAGATCTTTCATCCCGAAATGCTGCAGTTGTGGTAAACGCTTCAGACAAATCCAGTTTGGAGTACGTTTCTTTACCTTCTGGCTCTTTAGGTCACTTGTCGCGTATGTCAGGCGTCAATTGACATTACGGATAAGAGAGAACAACATGTAGTGAAATGTGGAAATTGCTCAGAAGCAACCGTAAGTTCAAACAATTGACAAATAATGCCGAAATAACATTGTTTAATTCATTGTTAAACTTTAATTTATTGTTTTTACTATGATGTGCAGCCCATTAGAAATCCACCTCCTGGAAAGAAGTATGTCCGCTGTCCGTGTAACTGCCTCCTGATATGTCGCGCCAGTTCGCAGCGCATCGCTTGTCCGCGACCTAATTGTAAGAGAAATAATCAATCTTGCGCCAAGTCCTACCCTTCCTGCTGTCCCGTTGGGTATGGCTAGAGTTAATTGTGCCCATTGTGCCGACTCATTTCTTTTCAACACTTTGAATAATTCTTTGGCGCGATGTCCTCACTGTCGGAAGCTGTAAGCCGCTGCTACAATTGATTATCTATTTGATAATGGATTTGTATCCAATATTTGTAATGAGTGAGACGTTACCAATAATTTTTTGTATTTATTTGTGCAGCTCATCAGTGGGCCCCGACTTTGCTAGGTCGAGGGGTATATTTCATTTAGTGTTGGCGTTTATATTCCTCCTGATTGGAATTGGTGTAACAGTCGGAACATACCAGGTAGCTACAAAAAAGGGCGGTCTTTTTGTTGCCTACCTTGGAGCTTTTATTGTGGCTGGGTTTTTCCTAGTGCGAGCGATATACTACTGTACCATGAAGACTTCCACAATAGAGGGTGGAGTGTGATTATTGAAAGTTATGAGGGTCAGAGTGACAACACAAGGATTACATTATTAGTGGTTTTCGTTTTAGCAGTGTGTAACAGAAGAGTGAACCGTGTTTTTGTTATTGGAATGAATGCGGTTTAGCCTGTCGCCATAAAATCTATCTGACATTTATTAGGTGATACTATGTTAGGATAAACTTATATCGTAAAATATACATTTGTACAAGATAAATCTATACTTAAACAGAAGCCTTCGGTTTCGTTTTACTGTTATTTGTTATATGTGCTGTCTTTTAAATTCATTTAATTCATTGGAATGTTTGCTAATTTATCTTTATTAACTTTGCAAAACTATTTTCCACAATATTTTGCTTTAGCCGTGTTAGAAAAATGTGTAATTTATGCTTGTTGTTTGATAATGCTAGTAGGTGTTAGATTAGACTTGATTGCATGTAAAAGACTTTATATCATAATAATTTAAAGTCAATAATAAAAGAACTCTGAAACAACACTGAATGGAATATAAACAGACTCATCAAAACTCTGATCTTTACTAGTAATCTAATTAATAAACGATTTTTTTATCTTTGGCGAAAGTCATTTATATAGGCATTTGCAGTATTATATAGTTATTATTCAGTGATTTTCATTAACAAGTTATTTATGTATAACTTATATTACATATATATATATACGTGAATGATTAATTGATTAGCTAACATCTATTCAAAAATTTATGATCATCACGAGAAGAGTCACCACAATAATTGTGATCACAAACAAAAAGTAAAAGTATTTCCTACGTTTTCGTTCCTGAAAGTGATGGATCCATCCAAGTGTAGCATAAAGACAAGATTAAATACATTATTTATGATAAACGCTATGATATAAAACGGATTATTTAAAAGGATTTTTTAGGAATATGAGAAATATAAAATCATGGCAAACACAAAAACTATAACAGTTAAAGCTATGAAAATTTGTAATTTCCTTTTGCGGACTTTGTTCTGTGGAAAAATTATAAAAATCAAAATAAAATAAAAACAAAAGTCTCAAAGAAAATAGAAAAATATTACTTCCTTAAAAAATAAAAGGGATTTTTGACCATACCTGGTATGTCGCAGCTTGTGACACTTGTCTAACTCCTTCCTCTACTTGGATTTGGGCAGACTCCACGTGAGCCTCTATGGAATCTATCGTTTCCCCTTGCTCATGTACCATCGTAGCAAGCTCCTTAAAGATCTGATTTACATCCAAAATGTCGGATTCCAGTTGTCTGATTGCTTGCTCCCTTTGTCTCACTTCTTCCAAGGAACTCTCATCGTCCATCATTAATTGCATTTGTCTATTTTTATTTTGCTGGGACTGGGGCCTTCCCCCTTCGCCTGGGCCATTCTAATGCCCATGACTGATTCGTTGCAGTTTCAGCCTTCAACAGTTCCTTTTCTTTCTGGGCAGCTTGTCTAAAAATTTCGAATAGGAAGATTGATTGAATTTGTTTGAATACCTTTTGAAGTCTTCCATATGAACGTTTTGTTACCTCTGAATTGTTTGGAATGAATTTAAAACGGAGCCAAAATCTTGCGTTAGCTTGTCTCGTTGGATTTTTAATTGTTGCTGATCTGCTAAATTAAACTTGTTTAGCTCTTTCAGGTCTGCTGTGGTATCCTTCGCCAAAACTCCAGTGTAATGAGTTATTTTGTGGCTAAATATGAGAACCCCATTTTAAGCATCTTATCCAATTTACTTTGACAATTATTTTCTCTATAATTAAAACTTTGGAATAACTTACAGTTGACTTCGAAGTTCTGTACTGGTGGAAGCATCATGACCAGTGGCCATCTGCTGAAGCATGCGATTCATCGAGGACACTAAAAATTAAAAATGAAACCACGTAATGTACTTGAAGCGAGATATTATGTAAAGACAAAAAATTACAATTTACCATTCTGGCTTATTTTGTGGACATTGGAGGCAACTGCCTGTGCCTTCCGGTGAAAGTCCGTCGTGGAATAATTTTGATATAAAGATTCCATTTTTATTTTTATTTCTAGAATGGCTGTCCAATAGAGTTGTTTGCTTCAATCCAAACTGAGGTTTTGCAAAGTAGCTGGTCTTGATGACCCTCGTTTGAAATATTTTGAAACTCCGTCTGAAACATTCATGTTTGAAAGTGAAACATTGTCATTTGATAATTACAGAATAATAGCTAAATTGCAAATCATTCAAGTAAACTATGCTACTTTCACTGCAATTCAAATATTTGCAAATATAAGGGTTTAGAATTCTGAATGTATTTACATTAATCACTGTTTTAAACGGTGCTCCTTTATTTCAAAACCGCTGCGTAATTTAATCATTCCTTTGTAACTACGTTTTCAACAACAATTTGTTTGTTAAAGATGATTAAGTGCTATTATTGTCTGATATCACCTATTTAATCACTTGTGATTTCCTAAATAAGAGAGTTAGTTCAATATCCAAAAGATAGGGATAATGCAACAATATCTACGCGAATAAATTTTGTATGGCAAATCATAAAAGTATGATGATTAAATTTGTGATTTCCTACCTCAGATGGGATAATAATATCATCCCATCCTCTGACGTAACATTTTTCTTGCTGTTTGCATCTAAATATCTAATCTCATCATCGTCCATATGATGTGTAATGTGGATTCAATGTTAAAAGTGTATAGAAAATGACAAACAGACAGCATCAGAAAGGAAGTTTTTACATAAAAATAGAATCTATGTAATGTGCATTACTTGTCAGTATACAAGAGAAACTACTCCATATCATGAATGTGAGTGAATTAAATCCATACTACTGCATACAACATAACATACAGAAAACTCTGCTGAACAGGTGTATCTTTAGCTAATTAAAATGTTATCCAAATACTTGTACATTACAGCTTTGAATGTAATCCAACCTTCAACTTTTACACTAGTTGGGTTTCTTGATGATGATGACTTGTCATTTCTCTCCATATGAGTGAGTTCCTCTATTTAGATACTCTTGACTGCAACTTTCCTTATTGACTTGACTGTAAATCTAATTTGAGTGAGTCAGAGTCATTCAAAAATGTTCTCCTTGGTTTTGTAATGCTAGTTTATTATGCTGAGAAAAAATGTAACTCATTCATGATGAAGTTGACTTTCACGTCTTTGTTCGCATTTTTATATTAATTTTAACCAGAATTTTCTGTGGAATATGGGAAAGGTTGACGGAGACTTTCAGCTTTTGATAAAAATATAATGAAGTAGGGCGAAAATTAAAAATTTTCTAGGAAAGAACCTTACTATTTTCTGTATAGTATTAATGCATACAAGAGAATCCGTTGGAGGGCAGTGAAATCTCTCTGGAATGAAATACGCAGTTTTGGGAGTGAAAGCATTTTTTGCGTTGTTGTTTAGTCACCTATGCTTTCTCCTGAAAATTTCTCCTGCCGTCTTTCTTTTTTGTTTTGAATACGTTAGATTGCGCCAAAGTCTGTTCGACAAGATTCTCGAGCAATTCTGGAATTGTCAGCAAGACGGATGGATGTAATAACAAAAGGCGCATAATGTGTTCTAACTATTCCCAAAACTAGCAACCCACATCAGTTATCGTAAGTCTATTTTTCTTTTCCTAGCTTTCCCCGTATCTTTTCACGAGTAAAAGCAACTTCGTTTCAATTCTCTAAATTGAATTGCGAAAGGGGCGAGTAGAGGAAATGGCGTTATTGCTAAAAACTCTTTTCTTTTTTTCTCACTATCGTTTTTCCTATTGTTGGTCTCTCAACACAAAAAAATGGAATTTCCATTATGTTTATGAAACGATCAACTCAACTGTGTAAAATGAGGAAAATGACGGATATCTTAATAAAACTCAACATTTTTCCATTATTTCTTTTCTTAAAGACAAAAAGTCATCATGGGTATTAGAAAAACGTCAAACCCCTGACAGTTAAAAAGAATTTGCCAATGCAACGTTAATCTCGAATTCAACATTACATTAATGCTTCCCTTCCCACGGAGATTCCCAACCATTTTACCGTTTTCTCTCGTGTCAGTAAGTACAGTTATAAAAGGTTTTTTCTTCTACTCTTTAGACAAAGCTCAAAAACTTCTTATTTCAGTTTTTTACACTTTCACTTCACCATTCATATAAGTACTAATTTAAATGCTTTTTCTTTGTACTTTCACCTACACTCCTTTCCTGGGCATATAATAAATACATACATTATGCACAATGAAATAAATCCAGAGAGACTAAAAAGACAATTCTGCTGTACAATTCTAGTTGGAAAATAAATTACAAGGCCAGAGAACATTCAGTCGAGCAGAGACAATGGTAAAACAGAGACAGATTCAATTTCTCTCGGAAGAAGTAATCATAGCCATGTTCCAAAAATGTGGTTCATCATAACAATATATAGACAATAACAGGATTCTCTGAAAACCTACACATACCCATGGAATAGAAAAAAGAGAGGGAGAGACAGTAGGAAATAAAGTATCGAGCCCAGATTAATCTTTTTCTCAGCATATAGAGCACAAAATCTGTACATATATATTTATAAAAAACCAGACTCATTCTTTCCTACATTAAAGCCCCATTATTTAAAAATCCTTCCTGTAATATGCTTCCTTTATCACCGCCATCATCATCAGTGTTGCGGAAATAAAAGGATTTTCCTTTCCTTTTTCAACTAGTTTTAGTTTTTTCTTTAGTTCTAGTTCTACTACTGCTGGGCTAGTTCAATTCTGATGCTGTTGCTGCCACCGACACTTTTACCATACCAAGAACATCATCATCCTCCTGTTGCTCTTCCTACTTTCTCTCTTTTCCATATTTCACATCTGTTTCCATCCAAAACCACCGTATGTTCTTCTCAACTGCTGTAACACGCCAAAATGACAAGTAGAAAAAAACAAGATTTTTCCAGGATTGGAGAAGACTAGTACAAGTCAAGTCGTATATATGCACAAGAGAGTGACGAGAGGATTCTTTGGTGTATGTGACTTTCTGGGGAAAATCTACGTCTTTTTATTACATGATACCTCCTTCGCATTATGATATGTGAGATGAATGTGACTATGAATGTGACTATGAATGAATAAATATTTTTTACAGTTTTTGCACGACACAGCAAAAGAAGCGCAGAAGTTTTAAGTTAACACAAACATACTTATTTACTGCAAAGATTTTACCAGACATTGCACTACGTGGTTGACTCTCTATCTATTTTTGTACGAGTGTACATAGAACTCACGTTTTTGATCGGATAGACGAATATTTTAGTTTTAGAAAAAAGCATTAGCAACCTACAATTTTCTATTTGAATTTTATGGAGTTTGTTAGCTGAAAGATATTCGCCTTGCTCCTTGTTTTTGTGTAGTTTTGCGAAGACCCTGTTTTGCCTTATATGTCCATAAGAGACAGCATGATCGCTGTCAGGCATTGTTTAAACATGAGTGACAGGAATATATGATACTTGACAGGGATTTCTTCATCTTTTGTAAACTCTTCTCCTTTAGATAGCTTTTTGAATCTTGGAAACGGCGAGAAAAGGAGTCGTACGTAACTACCTTTGCTGCCAAGGTGTGGAAATTATCCATTCCAGTAAATCATGTATTGGTATGTTGTTACCTGTCTGTTTGGAAAGACTCCAGTCTACTGCATAAAATTTTCCATGTTTTTATTAGATGAGCTGCTTTCTATGGTAAGGTTTGTAGTGAAAGCCAAATAATATGACAATGAACATTTAGTTTTGAACAATTCCCATTAAAACAATAAGTGAAAAATTCACAAAATGCTCAAATAATTAAAACTTTTGCTTTTGTTTTATTTATTTATGGCTAGGAGTAGCTCTGCATAAGGTTTTTACAATCGCCTTAAAGGTAGATAATAAAATATTGAAATAACTTTTGCAAATATTCTATGAAGAGAAAGCTTGGCCGCAAACATTTCATGACTTAAAAATACTAACAAGAACAGCAGACATTTTTAAACTTTGCAATCACTTTCCTTAACAAAAAAAACTGTTCAACTATTTTTTTAAAATGGGTGCATGATTTGATATTGTGTTGGTGGATGAGAATAACAAAAATATCTTTTATTTAATTCTTCAAGTTCATTTCCTTGGACTTGGTGGGCTTCAAATAAATTATTTTTAAAATTAAATATATAATTCATCTGGGTATATTGCACAAATAAATGCAGTTTGTTCTTTTAAATTTCAGCCTAATCTGCATTAGAAATGTATCTAAAGGAGAAAGCACATTAATTGCGTTTTTATGAATAAATATGAATCTATACGATTTTCTAAATGCTTCCCAAGAGTGGACCACTTCACCACATCACAAGAAACCAGAAAGAGTCATAATCTTTTACCGCCATCATAATAATCGTCTTTTATTCGTTTTGCACAAATATTTTTAATACATGGAAGGCACAAGAATAATAGCATATAGTGATCTTTTTATTTGCTACTGACTAAACTTTACATTCGCCACCCACCCTGCTTTCCAAGTAATAATTAGTGACGTTTGTACGTAATGAGCCGATATCTGTTTATAAAACAACGAAGGGAAAAAAGAGCGTAAGAATTGTGCTGAACATATGTACAAAGATTTGTTACAGTACAATTAAGTTTTAATTTAAGTTCCTTTTGCCTGGGTTGGTTCTTAAATCCAAAGAAAGAGATGTTCCTAGTCTTTTTTGTTACAAAAGAACTCAGAAAAGACTTCTGTAAAACACCACACAAACAACGAAACAAAAGCAACGTTCTTTCTCTTTCTATTCATGCCACATCATCTTGGAATGGTAAGCAAGACTAGGTAAAAATAGTAGCAAACCCGTGTTACTTTCTTCTGTGAAAATCGTAGGAAGAAATACAGGGTGGATGATGTATTTTATGATTATGTTGTTTTTGATGTCTTAGTCTCATTGACAGGATACTCAGTAAATGATTTTTTTGTCTGGCATTCGATTCATAATGTATGTAGGTGGTTTCATGGAAAACGGAGAAAGTGATGTGAATGATTCCCGGAGAAGACAAACTTATTCCCGTTTATTGCGTATTCTCCCTTTTTGTTAACAATTTGATAGGTTGATGAAGATGATGTATGGGTTGATAGTAGTTAGTGAAAGGGGAAAAAAATCGTAGGAAGAAATACAGGGTGGATGATGTATTTTATGATTATGTTGTTTTTGATGTCTTAGTCTCATTGACAGGATACTCACTAAATGATTTTTTTTTGTCTGGCATTCGATTCATAATGTATGTAGGTGGTTTCATGGAAAAACGGAGAAAGTGATGTGAATGATTCCCGGAGAAGACAAACTTATTCTCGTTTATTGCGTATTCTCCCTTTTTGTTAACAATTTGATAGGTTGATGAAGATGATGTATGGGTTGATAGTAGTTAGTGAAAGGGGAAAGAAAGCACATAGTCTGTTATTATTGTAATTTGATGAGCATTGTACAAGACTCTTGGTTATGTGAAATATGAATAATGAGGTTGACGGAATCCTCTTCTCTTCTACTTGTTAGTTCTTCTAAATTGGCATTACGTCAATGGACATGTATTGAGGACATGATTATATTAAAGTTAGTCAAACTACCATGAAAATACTTTCTAAAAGATCAGATTTCACGCTTAGATATATATACATTCCAAATTTCTTCATTGAGGTTCACACATGCATTCACAGAAATGCGTTGGTTCTAAAAATGGTTTATGAATTTTGGAAGTATTTTTTATTGTACTTTATTTTTGGAAGCCCATGTTCCAAGAATACAGATTACACCGAAAGGACAATATCAAAGTCTATATCTGTAAATTTTATTTTGATAAGTTTAGTGTTAATCCTTGGAATACTTTTGCAGAATGCGAAGGAAGATCCGACGAAGCTGACAAGATGGATACAGAAAAGGCCAACCAGGAAAATGACAATGATGATGACGGTCATACTCTGGTATTTCTTATTGATTAATTGGATGTAGTTGGCGTGTTGCTAATTAAATGTACGCTGTAGTTACATAAAATAGATCTGGTTTGCTTTGATCTCTGTGCAAATATTCTTGCTCTCTTTTTCTAGAAATAGAACTTTTTTCTATTATTATTTATAGAAAAAGTTTTTTTGCAATAAAATAAACTCCTTTGTTACAAGTCACAAAGTTACTGAAGTTGAACTCACTAAAATATTAACTCCTTTCTTTTTTTAAACATTAGAATGATACTGACACCCAGGGAGAGAGACTACTAGTAGTCTATCTCCCTGACTGACACCAACGTACGACTGTTCTGCTTCACTCATCTTGACCGTTTGAGATGAGAAGATTAGGACGCGCTGTGAAACTTCCTTTTTACAAATAGAAAAAGACAAAAAATAAAAACTTTTTATTTACTAGGTCTTTGTCAAAAGAGTTGGTAGTTATTAACTTCTTATTTTTACTTTGTTTTATATCATATACTTCAAAAAATATTATGTAGACAAGTAAGTAAATAATTTTTATATGGAAAACAATATATGTTGCTTTATTTTGAGTGGGCAGGCAGTGTGCACTTTGCAAAAACCTCGTATTTTGAAAATTCCTTGCTTGAACATTCCACACATGTACACTTACTTTTCATTCCAACATTTCACTGTTTTTTCATAAACAAATATTATTTTTTCCAGACCGAAAATCAGAAAAAATTGCATATTATCATAATAAATTCCAATTCCAACCCACCTTTGTAGCATAGTAAGATTGAAACAGGTGCTTTTGCAGTATTATTGTATGTTCTCTACCTATAGGTATATTAGCTCGTAGAATGATTTTTCACAGATAGATTTGGTGGTACATGGAATATGGATGAAATTTATTGTAAGCTTTTGTTGAAAAAGTACAAAACTTTTGGCGGAAGTAAAAATAAAAAATTTCTTCCATACATCTCTAAGGCATCTCATTTTTAGTTCTTTAGAAAAATATGTAAGGCTGCTGTTGTAGACGGGTCTGATGTGAGATCCGGTAGAAGAGAAAAATTCTTTTTAAAATACTTTTTCTTTGGATACTTTGTGCAAAGAAATAGTCTTATCTACAAAATAAAAAAGAATATGTATTGCCAATTGGAAGAAAGACTTTTTCGTATTTTGACTAAAACTCGAAAAATTCAATTTAAAAAAATTGTATAAAAGATGATAGTTTTCGCCACTACGCCGCTGTTTTTTGATGAATGAACTAGAATAAAGTCAGAATGGAATGCGAGTACGTGAGAATATATACGGCGATACCCACACGGCTAAGCGTCGCTTCCACAAAAGAAGTTATGATCGCGCTAGTGCTAGTACCTTTATGAAAAAGGGTATTGGAAACCTTTTGCCCCCTTTTAACGCTTACTGACATAAGCAAAGCACAACTTAAATCCTTTTTCTTTGATCTTTCGCAGATTTACCAACATTTCAGCCCAAAATATCGACCTTTTAAGTGGTATAAAAATCCCACAGTAAAATTACATTTTCTTTTTAAAGAGAATAAAAATAAAACTTGTTTCTATTTCATTCCTCCTTTTCCTTTTTCAATGTTCCAATTCACTTTTCTTTGTGAAAACAAGTAAATAGGCATCCTTCCTAAACTCCAGCACTTTTGGATGGACATGTTCAATGCAAAATTCCTCGGGGATCTGTTTGCTTCATACTTCTTCCTAACTTATAAGGAAGAGAGAAAAGGGCTATGAATTTTTTTCTTGGCTTGTTGCTTGTTCCTTTCTTCTTGCCTCCTCTGAGAACACGAACGTGAACGATTGTGATGCCGCTATAATATGTATCTAAAACTGTTTGGGACAAAGCATGCATTTTCTGTCGAATTGTATTAAGTTCAGCTAAAATATTACGGTTTGAGAGGCAAATTACATTGCCCTATAGTCCATCCATCTCAACCAATGGACAACAATTGACAAGAAAACTACAAAGTGTTTTCTCTCCTTCTTAAGAGCCACTTCTACCTTTTAAATGTATGTACACCCTGTTGTTGATACACATTTCACAAAAGTAAAACAAATTATTTGTCTTTTACCAGCCTTTCCGCAATATCATGACAAAATGATATCTGCCTTTGTTTTTGTATACTCCTACTGGAAAACTTTTGAAATTTACTTCATAAAAATGTAAACAGGTGGGCACGATGATACGACAAAAAAGTATTCTATTCAATCGTATAGTTTCAATTTCCTTTAATATAACTAGTTTTTGGAATTTTCCAACTGGGTGTTTGACGAAATTCTATTCTATTAAAAGTAACCCAATAAAGCTTCCTTAAAATAACACATTTGTAAACATTACATATTATTCTGTATTATATGACGGCCAGTGTAATGCATCCATCTGCTTCACTTTTCATCATCGCTCACTCCACTTTCTCTTCTACATAAAATTCTAGGTAATTTTTTGTTGTTTTTACCTTGTGTAATTCTACTGTGAATATAGGAGCGACAATTGCCATTTTGCCTATCCAACTACTCCACTATAAAGTAATAACAATCTCAGGAAACATGTCATTCTGGTTGGACTGTTGAATTTTCA
>JAANSO010002569.1:0-13197 GCA_036507315.1 Lepidocyrtus fimetarius
TTCAAACTAGTTAAATTCAACTTTGTACTTAAAATTTTACTTAATTGACTAACTGGAATCACAAACACTACGACACTAATAGTGTAACATTGATTAAGCACAGCAAGATAACACTAATTGACGAAGTGAGAACGAATATGCGTAGATTTAGATTAAAGGAAGGTGAAGACAAAGAGGCCGGATATAAAGGCGAGTCACCATAAGCTCTGGAATTTGAGACGGAGTAGCTGGCTGGCGTGATATCTAAAAGAACTGTTCCTTCGTGAGCTCCTTTGGAATTGCTTACTATGAACATGTATTCTCCGGCGGCATCTTCTTCGGAAGCGTTGAAGATTGTCAGTACTGCCAAAAAGCAGTCCGTACCTCGGTCATTTGGCTGCAAGAAATTCAACAAAATAACACTCCTTGTGTGATGTTGAAACCATATTCGTATATATGAGAGTCAGTGAATGGTCATAAACTAAATTTGTAGTTCTATTTATAACAATTTAAAAATCATTTGGCTAAAAATCCAGCTAGTTTCTTTTTTTACAATTTTTTATTGTTTGTGGGGATTTTTGATATTCTATTTTTAGATTCGCCATTTTATTGCTAAGTGTGGGTGAATTCTATATTGATTTTAAAAGTTGTTTTAAAGTGGGAAATTCTTGAAAGAAGGAAACCAGCGGGTGAAAAGAATGTACAACTATATAAAGTTTGGAAAAGATATCAAAAGTAAGTCAGTGTTCAAAATTTGGCTTAGAAAGTCATTTTTATCAACGAAAAGACTACCCTTTGGTACTAATGTATTGTGAAAACTTATGGACAATAGGAAATAGATAATTTATTGAAACGACATGTTCAGATAAAGTTTGCAGGAAAAAGAAAACATGCAAAAAATTTCTGTTTAACAAAAAGCAAGAGAAAGTTACTTACAGACAGTTGTTGGGCGACGTATTTATCGCGATATTTAGATCCGGGTCGGAGGACGACATTTCCAAATACCCAAAAAGCTCGCTTGGGCGGAGGATTGGCACACATTTCTACGGACAAGGATAAAGGCTGACCGGCAAAGCCCATTATCGTCCTGTTTATTGGATAAACGACCGGACGTCCTGTAAAGGTTATGTTTTAAACATACAGAATAAATTTCTAAACTACTTCTTTCTCAAAGAATCATTTTATTTTGAAATATGCAAAGAAAATGCCTAACCTGTAACAACGACCAGAATATCACTAGTCTGTGCTCTTTTCTCTTCCAGTCCAACTCTATTTTGGGCAATGCAACGATAATTGCCAGCTTCTTGATATAAAATCTTATCAAGGATAAGATCTTGCCCTGAACCGACAGTCGTTAAGGAACCGCCGTAGCCAATTCTACTCCAACAAAGAGCGGGGGACGGTCTTCCATCAGCTTCACATTTCATTTGAAGTTTACTTCCCAATTTGGCTTCTACTCTGGGCGCGGGTTGGTGAACGATTGTGGGCTCAACTGAAAACAAAAATCATAAATAAAAAGAAGAAAAGTAACGCCACATGCAATTGATAAAATATTTTGTAAATCCGTACATCTAACAGTGAGATAGTATCCAACTGAAGAGAAATTGCCCAAAGGATGATGTGAAATGCATTTGTACCAGCCGCTGTGGTTTCTGCTTACTTCAGTGAAGTTAAGAAAACCATCTGGAGACTGAGGTACAGGTGGCTTTCCTCCATCTGCAAAAATAAACATTTCATGCATACAGATTTGGGTTTAAAGTGCGTACAGTAAACTAGGTCAATCCTTTTACCTTTCACCCACTGCGGACTGCTCTTTGGATTGGCATCCACTTCGCATTTGAGCGCCATTGAAATCCCTTCCCGAATTGGATAGCCAAATCCCGGGATGCGGCTGATGACGAAGGATGGAGCATCTGTTGAGTAAAAGATAATACAGTGTACTCTGTGTGGAGTAAACGTTCCTTTCTTCTGAATATTTGGAATTGATCTGACTACTGTTTGTCATGTTCACTGACCCTACAAACCAAAACACTTTCGGAGGAGGATTGCCTCCTTCAACTACACATTGAATGCTTACAGCTTCTTTTTCTCGGACGGTTACTTGTGAAGAGGAAGTGGTGGACAGTGCGATGGGTCGCCCGTCAAGTTCTAAATGAACTGCTGTCGGCGATGCTACAAAACAAAAAGAACAAATTAGGTTAAGCACTTACTTGCAATTTTTTGCAAAACTCTTTTTAAAATCTAATTTGTCGAATGCCTACCAAAAACAATAACCCAAATTGGTTTTGAGACGTGTTCTTTTCCATCGAACTTTGTTTCGTGGCACTGCCACACTCCGTTGTCCTCTGGCAGAACATTGTTGATTGTCAGTCTTCCCTCTGCCGACCTATTCCTTGATGAGGGCCCTTGGATTGTGTAGCGGCCGTTATCCGTTCGAATTGGATTTCCGTTGAGAATCCACTGAATCCTTCCGTACGTGTTGGTCAGGTCACATTTTAGTTTCAACTCGTGCCCCGGCTTTACTTTTATTTTGTGAATGAGCACTGGAGCGGTGGCGAGTGGAGCGGCCACTGGTTCATCGTTCATTACCTCTCCGAAGTTGTCGTTTTCAGTCGTTAATTTCTCTTTTTTCATGGAATTCTCCCTTTGGCTATGTCCAAATATAATATACGAACTACTAGAAATAATTTTCTCTTTATTTTTATCCAAATCTAAAGTACTGGCATTAGCGATTTGTTTGCTTTCTGTCCTTCTTATCTCGCTATCAAAGTTTTCTTTTTCTTTAGGCTCACTTTCACTCGGCAAACACGTATCACAATCACGAAGAGAAATATCACTTTCTCTTTGAACTGTTAATGCGCCATTTCTATCATTACTCCTAAGCATTTTACGAGAAAGCTGTTCTGAGTCTTCAACCGCATCTCCGTTAAGAAGAGAACTTGACAGCCGCTCTGACTCATCAATTTCATCTACTTCCTCAAAATTCTGAAGCTGAAGATCCCGCTGAGTTGTCTTTTGATATGGTTGGGAGGATTTTTCATTCGCTTGAGAAGAAGACGATGGAAATATTTTTGGAGATGATGCAGATGAGGGACCACCCATCGTTATCTCCTCTGCAGATAAAATTGCTGCGGCAGTGCGTCCATGATGATGGCGAAGGGACAGAGAGCACAGCATGGTGTGACCTGGAAAGCAAAAAGATAATCGTTAGCATGAAAATAGAACTGATAGTGTACAATAAAGTTTTGAAAATAAAATATGCATTGTCCGTCTGATGGTGGCTATCTACAAACAAAATCCAACCAGGTACTTAAGAAGAGAAAGTTATAACAAGAAAATGAGTAACGTTTACCAAAGTTAGAAAAAATGGGACGATTTTCCCCTTCTTTTTATAAACATTTTCTTCATCACCTTATTTCTTGAAGTCATTCATTTGTATCTAAAGCTCTCGTAAGCATTTATTTTATTTCTCCGGAAAAAGTAAAATGGAGTAGATAAAAACAAAGTGCACACCTGTTTGGAAATGAACTTGGAAATGCTTATTGGATATAAACCTAAATGTTCATAAACTCAAATCCCGGTATTGTTCTTCCTAAAAAAAAGCATCACAAAAAGAATCTAAAATGTGATATTGATTTATTCAGACTTTTTGTAATCATTAATTTTAAATAGAACAGAAAGGAAATGCAACAGCTTTACAAAAAGAAAGGAAATCATCATTTTTCTGGTAACAGGATCAAATATTTATTTCTTTTCTTTCCCCATTTTTATTTTCTTGTCAACAAAAGTGTAAAACTAGGTAACTTTCTTTGTATCTTCATTACGTTTCCAAGAAAAAGTTTCCTACAGACCTTTTGAAAAAGTTTTGGTGTTCCATAATCGTGTAATTTATCACTTTTTACCGTCAAAATTAACAACTTTCAGAAAACTGAGTGCCAAGGTTAGGTTGGGTGCCTGTTACTCCTTTTTAGTTTTTCTGAATGAGGAAAAAAGATAGATACGACCTGCCGCGAAACCTCAAGAAAAAAGGGAAACTTGTGTTATGATTAAGAAATATTCATGACAAATCGTAAGTAAGGTTATTAAATCAAAGGTAAATATTTTTCTTGGAACTTTCTTTCCTATCAAAAGGTTTAAATCAGTCGAAAAGAACTATGTAACTCTATTTTTGTTTGTTTAGAGGATTACAACGGGGTTTCTGAACTGATCTCTCTACTTTTCGAGCGTCTTACTAAATATTTATAATCCAACTGTTTCCTTATCACAGTCCATTTTTAATGTAAGAAAGAAACCTTACTTACAATTAGCTGAATATTTACATTTTGGAAGCAGATTTCGTTATTGGTCATAAACCGTCTGCTCTCAGCTTCTCACGTAGAGTTTTTCTAGCAACAAAGTTGTGAAAATGGATTGAGTAGAAAACAGAAAAATAAAAACAAGTTGGAGTCGTAGTTTATTACAGGATTCTCCCCTTTCCTCATAAAAATGCAGATAAGGTGATGATTTCCTTTGGCAAAGAAGAGAGGGATGCTCCTTGAGCCTTTCTTTCAGGTATTACGACATTTTTATGCATTATGCACATCGTTAAGTGAGGAGTGAAGGGAGAGGATGAAAGAAATAAACAGCCTTTTTCGACTCAAAAATAAAGGTGAAGCTGTAAGCCGTAAGCTGTAACTTGGAACAATTTGGATTTTTATTTGTACCGAGTCCGAAAATCGCCTTTAAGTCAAGGGAAGGACCAAAGTCATGCCTCAAAGCATTTACAATTCAACTGATCAAAGTTCATTGGAAAAGATTGGTATATTCTGCTTCCACTCACTGCGTCCCCTTGACGTACAGCAAACACACAGCAAATGTATTTTTCCTCTTCAAGAAATAGAGCAAAAATAAAATAATTCAGACAGTTTCGGTTTCTAGTTTAAAATGTTTATTATTTAGGGGAGACCCCGAATTATAAAAAATGAGTTTGTGAGGACAGAAATAAAAATTTGGATGAAGTCAGGGAGCTAATGCTAATACTAAAGCTTTCAAATTGCAATTTCTTTACTTGGATTATTTGCTTGTCATGTGCAGTTATAAACTAAACTGATTGGAAATTTTAATCTGTGGTTTGATGCTTTTATTCTTTAAAATTATTTAATTATCAACTTAGAATCTATAAAAAATACCCTGAATCATTTTAACTTGAAAATCCTGCACCTTTATGCATAATCCAAAATAAAATACAAACAGATCTTTAAAAATGTTTCCGTCCATCCGTTTCATTTAAGGTTGCTGTTTCTTGTCACGCATAATAATATAAAAATGATTTCTATATACTCTTAACATTCTTTGAATTCTGTTGTAAATTGAAATTTAACACCAGTATTACCATCTATTTGAAGCGAAATAGCATTTTACTATAAAATTTTCATTTCTTTCACGCTAGCAATATCGGATTTTTAGAAAATAAAAAAATATACACATTTTAAAATTCTGATTCTTTCTAAATTGAAGTTGGATTAAACAACTTCTAAACAAGCAATTCTCCAATATTGCACAATCCCACTCGCGTCATTTTTAGTTTAAACACTGCTCTTTTTGTGAATGCTCTCTCACAGTCAAATTGAAAGCTAAAATATACCAGATTAAATTTTCATTCATTGCCCAAGGAATATGTTTAATCCGTGATGAGCTCCCAGAATAAGCCCTTACATTAGCACCCTAATAAATTAACCCGACTTACTCATTGTCAACGTTTTTAAACTCTCCTAAACAAAAACAAACCTCACACGCTCTTCACACAAGGCAAATATTTTTAGTTACGCTGCGAGTGACACGCAATGAGTTTTTTATTCCTTGCAACAGCAAACGCAATTCTGTAAGTTCTGGATTATGTTCATGATCATCGTGGCAAAAGAAGAGTTCAAAGAAGGGGAATAATAAATATAAAGGGAGACAATGAATACCGAGAAAATATTGATTGCATCTCATATGTAAACTGCTGGATAAACTCTGCTCAGAGCGTCTACTTTGTAAGGAATAGTAGCTTACGTTTGAAGTTTGAGAATGGGAGCTGAAAGCACTCTCTCAATGAACATTTCTGCAATCAACAGAATTCTGGAATGAAAGTTAGAGAATAAATCGAACTCTTCCCTTCATTTCAGCAGTGCTTTGCTTAAAGCCAAAATAAATGGAATGAAAAAATATTGCTTTTTATAAAACCTTCTTCTTTACAATGTTATATTTTGCTGCGTTTTGAACAAACAATAATACAAAAGTGCAGCATTTCAGTTAAAATCCCTTTTTGGGTTTAAAAATTGGTTTTTAAGCTAAATAGGAAATACGATAATGTGGAAATTAACCGAAACACATTCAAAGACTTTGTATTCAGAATTTGAAAGGACTGGTGGAATACTATTATAGCTATCTAGTTGTTGCAATGGGAAAGACATCCAATAATATTTCTATTTCACCATCAGCATCAGCACTTTTCTTATTCTGTGGTGCAGATACAAAAAAGGTAAAGGCGACTTCATTTTTTTTTCTCCTTCACTTTTGAAGTTGTTGTCAAGCTTAAAACGAGTCTTGTCTAATCCATCCGATCAATCTCACTCTTAACGAGTTGAAACAGCGCTTAATAAACTGTCAATTGAGTTTACTGTTGCGTATCATACCCCTCATTTATGTTCACTGACTCCGTCACAAAATTGCTTTCAGTTTGCGTTTCAAAGCAGTGGAAGCAACTTCAATTTTAGCTGTTCTTGAAACAAAGTTTTTTAAAGTACAGAAAGATGCGATTTGAAATTAACTGGAATAAAATCAGTTTTCAACGGCAAAATAGACAACTTCAGTGCACTTGCATATTTAAAAGATTTTAACCTTTATGATTGCGTACCACAAATGTCTAAAGCAAGTTCTATTATTTTACCAATAGCAATAATAAACTAAACTTTAAAAAGCTTGGGGTTTTTATATTTTAGTCGTTTCTCTATTTCAGCAAGTAATTGGCCAACACAATTTCCCAATAATTTACACAAAAAATTACATTTTAGTGATGATGCTTTTGAAGTGAATGTTGGAGAGAAACAGTTAATTACATTCCATGTCTATCTCATATTTTACTATTCTCTTGTTTATTACCGTTTTGTTTCTGTAAAGGCTGTTTAGTTTCAGAACAGGTTCAAAAAATGCGGTTTGGGAATTCTTGAAAATGAAATGTAGGGAACGTGTCTAAAGTGCTGCTATGATTGGATTTGTTGTTGTTGACGAACAGCTTTTCTTTTCTCTCAAGTGTGCTATTATTTTTGTCTTATGTACTAAAGGAAAACTGTTCGTGTTATGTAATCCAAGTATAATAGGAACTTTCTTTCTCGTGTTGCGCGTGCCTTTCACCTAATTCTGTTATTTACGAGCAAAATAAAATGATATGAAATCATTTCTGTGAAAAGGGGAGAAAAATGGAGAGACTATTAAGAAACATTAGGTTACTGCTAGTCGAGAAAGACTTATTTTAGAATTTCTGGCACTCCTTTATGATAACGTAAACAAGGCGTTGCATTAAACGACGTCAATATATTTCAGAATACACGTTTCAATCTTAAATTTGAATTCAATTACAAAATGTTTTGCAAAATTTATAAAAGAAAGGCTTATTAAAATTAACATGAAACTGGCAGCCTACTTAAAAACAAAGCTAATTGTAAAATGTAAGTACAGTGACAGATCCTTCTGGAATTAATTTTAAAGCTTCTTTTCTTTCAAAATTAAACCTTTTCTCGTTGTGCTTATTTATGAAATTATGAATGCTGCTAATATAAGAGTCTAAATATTTAGTCCCGGTATCAAGACCACAAGACTTTTCAAATGATAAAATAGAACGAGTAAAATTTACAAGCATACTGGAATGCTCGTGTGGATAAAAACGAAATCTGTCTAATTTTCTTTTGAGAGAAGAAAGAGCTTAATTTAAGAAAGATTCCAATAGATTTACTGTCTTAAACCATCTTATTTTCGTCTTAATTTACGACCCTCAATGGAGAAAGTCAAAAAGTGGAAAGTATGTTTGCAGACACAGACAATAGAAACAATGCAGAAAAGATATCTTCCAAAAAGGAGAAAGGATAAAAGTCAAGGTTAAAAATAAACTTTGGAGAAACCTTATTTTAAGCTTTGTACTAGCATCAGCAAATCCGAATTTTACGTTTGATCTTGAGAGAAAGTTCCAGGCAATTTATGCAATACAATAAAACGTCATTAAATTTAACAAAACTTTCCTTCATTTCAAAAAACTGATCTGGTTTAAAGGAGAAAATATCTCTAACTGTAAGGTAAATTTAAGGGCACTTAGTTTTTGGTCTGAAATTTTGCCCAAATATTCCTCTAGTTATACCTTATAATTGAGCCAATTTATAGCTGCTGAATCGAACTGGTGTTAGCAGGAGAGGATTTCAAATCTTAGCTCAATTCACATTAAGCGTATTGAACAAAAACGAGAAAATGTAGAATAATAAAGAATGAAATGAATGAGTTTTGTGGTTCAAATTACCAATAAGTTTCAAAATTTTCATTGTTTACAATTTGTTCCGAATTTTTTAGCTTTTTTAAAAAACATTTTAGTTTAAGCAGAAAAACAAAAAACATAGCTTACATGGAAACAACTGTAATAAAAGCCAAAATTCTGTACATACAAAGTTACATGTCCTACACAGAACTTTGAAAATTATCTCAATCCAATCCCCAAAAGTCAATCGAAGATTAAAAATGAAATTTATCAAATTTTAAATCAATTTTTAAGACAAGTAAATTAATATCAAATAATATTATATTGTAAGAATTGAATGGTACACAGACAAAAAAAGGAAACTGAACTGATCGTAAGCCTGAAACATTTCCTTCCTTCACTTTTGTAATGCGTAATCATCATAAAAAGGAATTTGTGAATGCTATCTATTTTGAATTTATCAACCGGGCCATATTTTTCTCATTTGCAATAAACTAGAAATTTACCATGAAATATACGAAACATAATCATCAGCTTTGTAATAAAAATTTTCTCGTGTTTGTTTTTATTGTAATTTTTTTGCTTGCATTACAAAGAAAGTTTAGGGGGGAAATCAATCTTTACATAATCTGTGTTGTTGTTATTCTCTTTTTATAATCGACGTTGAGAGTATTTTCGACTAATGACTACCGACAAGATGAGAAGATGAGATTGTCATTTGACTGGATAAACAGCTGGTAATTTATTTTACATAAAAGTGCAACTTAAACGATTTCAAGGTATTTTGATCCCCTGCATTGCATTAAAAAATATTTGGTAAAGTCTCATTTTCCAATTTTTATATCTGTATCCATCTGAAATACTGTAGTCCCCTGAAAGTGATTTAAACCAATGAAAATCGTTTTCTGTGGCTGAAATTACAAAAAGTGGTCAACTAATTCACATTCGCACCAAAAACTTTTTCAAACTACAGCTTTTATGTAACACATGTTTCCTTGCTTTTCTTTATCTTGCTAGTTTTCCTCTGCAACACTAACGCAACTTATTCAAATTAAAGTAAAAAAATACGTTAGAAACAATTTTTAAGAAATTCAATACAGAATTGTTCATTCTTGGAATAAAAACTTGGTAAAACTATAAAAATGAAGTATTATGACAAAAAAGTAGAAACTTACAGAAAACAAAAATGAACAAGTATTTGCCTGGAAGTTCCATTCCTTTTTCACTATTTTTCCTTCCGAGAAAGTCAACCTGATTGTAGATAAAAACCAGCCTCAACACTTTTTTCACAACACAGAACTCATTGCAGCGGTATTAGTGAGTAGGTATAATTTTACGAAATCATTAGGAAACTTTAGAAAGCAATTTCATGGAAATTCTCATATAGCAAAAATTGAACAACTTTGTTTTTCTTTATGGTGGGAATAACATTTTCGGAAATGATAAATAAAATAATTGCTGAATATTGTTTCCTGCTTATCATAAAATGTATGACGAGATTGAAAGACTTGTCCAAAAATGAAAGCATTCCGACCAGTTTTTATCAACTTTGTCACTTTATAAACTAAAAACTGAAAGAAAAGTCTACCTCTATCACTTTTAAATTGGCCTATTTATTCCTTTTTACAAACTTTCCTATTTACAAACTTTGCAAACTTTTATAGACTCCGTTTCTCATTTTTATATATAAAACTGTAAACAAAAAAGCAATTTGCAAGAAATGACACTGCCAAATAAAGACACATAAAACGTTTTTTGAAAAAAGAAATTTGGCATTTGTGGGTGAGAATATGATTAGGGTTTTGATGGTGGTTTTTTATGTAACAGGAATGGAAATGAAAATGTCAAAGGACGTGTTCCATTTTCATAAAGATCTTTTTGCGCATATTAAATGAGGTTTTATAAAAGCTTGTTCCACATTTTCTTGGCTTCTTATTTTGTGCTGTATTTAATAAAGAGAGAAGATTTTGGTGATGACGACGACTTGGTGGCTTCTATTTTACAAGTTACACCCTATCCGCTTTAGATAGGTCCAGATTAAAGTACCCAAACAATAAGTATCAACCAAAGATATATTTCGTAGAACACTGGACACTTCCACAAATGAACACTTCTTTAAAGAAATCTTTTTTTTGTGTTACACCAACTTTTCCAGATTTTCACTTGTTAAACCCACCACCAAGTTTCGACTAAACTTAAAAACAAACTAAGCCCAGGTAGACCAACTGGCACATTGTCGTGAAATTCATTTCCAAACATTTTGTTTAATGCTGGACAAATTACAAATTCACTTTGCAAAACCGTCACAGATTTTCCTCTGAATATGAAAAAAGTCCAGAATAAAAAAGGAGATGGAATTATTTGTCACGCTCAATAGAGAAGGAGAAAATGAAAATATAAAAACTAATCAGTTAATGTTACGGTAAATTATCCCGCCATTTGATAAACTTTAATATTTACTTGTTACGTAAATGTTAAGATCGTTGATCCATAATGGTTTCCTTATTGCCTTAAAATTAAATGCAAAACACTTTTAATATTTGAGAACACCAAACATAAGAAAACTAAAACGCCTTCCTATTTGAGTGACAGGAACAAGAACTTTCACTGAAAATACTTAAAACACCTGAATAAACTCACAATTTACCAAACAGTTCTGTTTTTTATTCTGGAGAACAAGAAACCCACTTGAATTATTGATGTATTTAACAATGATGCACAGTAAAAAGCTGTTTCCCGTCAATTCCCACATTTGCTTTTAATTTAAGCTTACATATTTACTCAAGGAGGTTGTAAGGTTTTTTAAATTGTATGTTTTCTTTATGAATATGCACAGCTGAACATTTAATAAAAACTTTAAAAGAGAAAACCGATTTTTTCTAGAATATCGATTTTTCCAAAAACGAAGAGCGTGAGAAGTGGCCTTTCCTGCTGGAAGGTTTGTGAGCAACTGAAACTGAAGGGGAAGGGAACATTCTGGATTTATACTGTTGTGTTCCAGCTTGCGCGCTCCCATTTCTCCCCTGCTCTATTTTTTGTTTTCTTTTCTGCTGAAGTTTTTGGATTTTGAATGCATTTGTGCCATAAAGGATATTTAGTTTTACAAGGATTTTTCTTTACTGCTTTAGCTTTTCCGTTTTTCCAATTTGTCTGCATTCAAGCTCCATCTTCCGACTCGCCAGTTGAATATATTTTTCAAATCATATAAAAACTATGGTAAAAACTTTTTGAAACTCTTTATTTAGGCCTTTCTAAAGTAACAAAGGGGATCCACTTTTCACTCTCTTTTGAGAGGTTCATCTTTCTATGTCTATGTCAGATTTTCAAACAAAAAGCAAGCAAGACTGTATCAAAAAGCCGTTTTTTAGAAAAAATCTCTAGTGTTCTATGATGATTGGCATTTGAAGCACTCAATATGTGAGAAAGCCATAAAAATAGAGCCAAAAATTGTATCAGTGGACATGCCTGTTTTTATCAAAGAACTCTAAAAAAAATAAAAGAAGAAACACTTGAGAATCTTAAGTAAAGAAAAAACTTTTCTGACCAACTTGAATTTTGCAATATGAATGACAAAGTTTTTAAAAACATTCTCGGAAGATACCTACTCATTTAAAAATCGATTATTAACCAAGTGAAAGTTACAACTTTTCCTTTCTTCACAAGATTATCTTTTGACATTGTGATTGATGAGTTTATATTACCACTATGTGGAGAGGCACAATTCAAGTAAATTAGTAGCGTCATTATTGCGTACAAGATTTCGTAGGCTGTAAAAGCAAAGCTACAAAGGTATCCCAAGATTTAAAAGTGGAAAATTGACAATAGCAAAATATTTATTCAATACCATTACAGATACAACCAAACTTAAAGTTTGTAATCTTTTATTGATTGTGTAATAAGAATTAACAAAATTGTTTTTGGGGTTTTATTATATCACATACCTCTTACGATCATAGTTTTTCTGGTTTCTTAATTACATGGAAAAGTGACGACGGATCCACCGCCTTCAAATTAAGTTGAATTTTGCTCAGGTTTTTAAACAAAACAGATTTATTTTGGAATAAAATTTTTTCAAATAGAATTTTTCTTTGCAGTTTTAGTGTTTCCGTTTTTCTAATCTGACTACATTCACGCTCCATCATCCGAGTCACCAGTACAATAAGTTTTTTCCAAATTCTAAAAAACGATGCAGAAAACAAAACACTTTTAGACTTTTCTGAAATAACAAACTGGATCCACTTTTCAATTTTTTGAGAGGTTCGTCTTTCTATGTCCATGTCAGATTTCCTGCAAACAAAACAATTTCTATTTTCCAAAACCCTCCTTTTTGTATAATAATCTCAAGTGCTCAATTATGATTGGCATTCGAAGCACTCAATATATGAGAAAGTCATAAAATTGGAACCAAAAATTGCATGAATGGTTACGCCTGTTTTTATCTTGGAACTCCAAAATGGATAAATAACTATAAAAGAAGAAACGCTTAAAAATCTTCAGTAAAAAAAAACTTTCTAAAGTTTTTTTTACCAACTTGAGTTTTGCACTTTGAATGACGGAATTTTTTAAAAATATTCCAGGTAGATACCTACATCAATACTGAATTGCACCAATCTTAAGTTTTCCAGGTTGATACTCCCTCTAATCAACAGCAAAGACTTCGTTTTTATTCTCTCGATTTCCAAACAAGCTTTCTGTGAATTAATAATGAACAGAAGTCCGTTTCCATTCGTATTCAA
>JAANSO010002570.1:0-13195 GCA_036507315.1 Lepidocyrtus fimetarius
GATGACTTTGCTGAGTCGAAAAAGTTTGTTGGGTTTGTTGGCTCTGGGGCATTGTTGGGTCAAAACTTTGTTGGCTCTGGGGTTTGTTGGATTTCTTTGTTGGGTCTAGGGCATTGTTGGCTGTTGGCTCCGGGGCCAGTGCCTCTCATGAACAGACAAAGAAACCAATGTTTTTTCTGGATAATTATTAAACAAAAGAAATTTTATTAAGAGACTTGCGAATGTTTTTCTACAAGCCTCTCCCCTTGGATTAACTTCCATTCAGTTTCAACGATGATGATAGCTTCGAGGAAAAAATTGTTTACTTTTTCCTTCAAGCTAAAGTCAAGCCACACGTTCCATTTTTAGAAAGGAAACAGAATGACGACGATACTTGTCTGTTTTTCTTCTCGGTTATAATGAAGACAATTTTGACGAAAGTGCGTGTCTTTAAATTTTTGCTCGTTTTCCCCTCTGGGCTCTCAGACATTTTTAGCTCTTCAACGTTTTTCATTAAACGCACGAGTTTAAATAAAAATACCGGCAGAGATAAAATTACGAATTTTTTCCGTATGAGGACCACGGACGCACAGGAGCATGCAATTTTTTGAGCTGTATCAATATACAAAACCTTTGCTTTTATCCGGCTAATGTTTTGCCTGGCTTACAAATAACGTTAAAAACTTTGCAAGCTTTTTACTCTTTCATAAATCAAATTCCAAAAATGCTGGGGAAAATTCATGCGGGAAAAGGGTAACATAATATAATGAGGCAGTTTTATGCGCTTTTGTTTCAGATTAGAGATTCCTTCTTGTTTCGGAATGGACATTTTTGGCTATGATGGTGATGGCGGTCCATATTTGCGAGACGGGTTTTTACTTTAAAAGAGTTATTTTTATGGTAATAGCTTTATAGTTTCCATATTGGTATTTACGGGTCACCCCATTTTCCGTAATAAAACCTGACCAAAATCGTTTCATAAAAATTTCATTATTCCAACCATTATTTTCGGGAAAACGCACAAAAATTCAAATGAAACAGTTGCAAAGTTCAATTTGAACGGGTGGAGAAATGAGTTTTCCCGTAGCTTTCTCACTGCTCCCGCTGATTTTTAAATTAACTGCAATTTCATTAGGTGAATGTTGGAACAGATACAAAGCCAAAAAGCTGGAAGTGGAAACTGAAATTGATATCATCTGTTTTATATTTTTAGCATTTCCACAAAAATTGGCAAACTTTCATACGAAAAAGCTATTAAACTACTTTTATGGAGATGCGTAGTTGAATCGTATGCGAGAGTTAATATTAACACAACTCGGTGAACTTATGATATTCAATTGGGAAAATATTCCAAATAAAAATTAAAGAAGTATTTGCACGTTAAGTCCTTAAACTTCATAAAATTCACCGAAAAAAGTGTGAAAGTCAAATACGTAGAATTTACAACCTTTTTCCTAATCCAAATGAGAATTTGCGGTTCCTCTGGGAGGTGTTATGTACTTACGAGCTATTAAATTATAATTTTATTCCTTTCTCCTCTCACCGGTCCATTTAATAATAATTTTATCCCAATTTAGAAGATGCGATTCAGTATTTTGCACCAGCAAACACTTTCATAATAAAAGAGTTTTCACAGCTCTTTTATTAATGTGGATGGAACAAAACAAAAACCGCTTTAAATGTTCACTCATCCAAAACTTTCTCTAACTTGTTTATTTCTACATATAAACTAGCAATTTGTTATTTCAGTCCAGTGAGCGGCTATTTTAAAACATTTTGCTTAAATAGTAAGTGGCGGAAGTTCTCCCACTTAATTATGAAGTTTGTTATACAAGACTAAACTTCACAGGAAAAAAATTGTAGAGAAATTGCATAAAAATGAAATTCCTCTAATTTGTTAACCCAAACTCCGTGTTATGCGCTAGTTTTTTAAAACTGGTTTCAATAAAACGCAGAAATTCTGCTTTTATTTTTGCAGAACAACACAGCTTTGTAAGCGTAATTCGCGTAATTTGAAACAAATCAGGATAAAATGGGATCCATTTGCAGAATACGAGAGACTTTTTTTATTACGCTGCAGTGGAACAAGTAAGATAATATCCTGTTGGGACTTCCTCCAATTTCCCTCCACTGCCTCGCAGATAGTAAAACTGGAGGAAAAAGAAAATGAATAAATTGGTTTTTATTTGTTTTTCGTTAGAGTCCGATTGAAATTCAAGGTTGTTGTGTAATTTCGTTTCTTCTTTCTGTGCTTTATTTATATTGGAGAAAAATCAGAGAATTTGTATTTCTTCCAATCCAAACAGTCCACAAAGTATGACGGGTAATTTGTTACTCGTTTTTACCCCGATATATTCCTAAAGTTTGTCTTTCGTTTAAAAAAGGTTGTTTATTTTTTGCCAAAATATAAATAATTGAATATAAATATTTTCAATAATTTTCAAAAAGTTCTCAAAAACTTTGACAGGTTTGAAACACTTTTATCCGTAAAGCAAATACTTTGTAATTTATCTCTTTCCAAACTTTCATCTTTTACAGAATTTAATACATAAATTTACAATATCATTCCTTCTTTTGATCCAAATTTTTAAAATATTTAAATGGAAGTCAAACGGAAAAATTTGCAAAGAAAAATAAATAAAAACAAAAAGTTTTATTTATTTTGCTTTAATTTACTTTTTATTTCCAGTTTGAATAAAAGTCCAAAATTAAAATGAAAGCGGCGCATGCTTCCAAAAGCAAATTGAACATTTCCTTTCACAAAATCAAAATCTTTCAATGCATAAATTATTCCTCTGGAACTAGAATGTATGTCGGGATAGGCAAAGACTTGCATTTCCCATTTGGGAAAGTGAGTGAAAATTATTTGATTACTGCACAGGAAAAGATGTACTCTCACCAGCTTTAAAAATCTGCAATTTCTAGGAATAGGTTTCAAACAGATTCTCTGAGCTCATTTCCCGATGGATCACAAAGTAGAAATGACCTGTCAAACCGATTTTCCCTTGTGTCTTTACGCTGAAGTTCTCTTAAAATAAAACAGGAATTTGTGTGAGCTTTGCACAATTTCTAACTACCCCAGCATTGCAATTCCAGCCTGTTTTGCTTTCCCTTTTCACACTTTAGCGTTTTCTCGGTTTACAAGCTTTTTCTCTGAAAGACGTGCAGGCTTTCAACGCTTTTCTTCTTCAATCATTAATCATTAACAACATTCTTTGCTTTTCAAAAAAAAAACTTCCCAGCTTTGTATTTTCAAATGATGTAACGGCTCATGAACGCAGGAAATAGCTTTTTTCTCATTTACTTTTCTGCAGCTTTTCTATGTTTTTGTTTTATGTTGTACATTGCACTTACCTAATGTAATTCTTTATTCCATTTTCCCAAAGTACATAAATGAAATGTGCTGGAAATTAAATAGCCCAATTGTTGAGTTTTTTAACCAAATTTTCAGAAAAAGTGGAACTCATTTTTGATAAAAAAATCTTTTATTCACTTGTTTTCTTCAAAAATCTCTCCAATCTGTGATCGCCTTCTTGTCTCATTCCCAGCTACAACCTCAAAAGAAAATGGTATCATGGCTTAACCACGGAAGTCTAAAAAAAGATAGTGTCGTTTTAATAGGAGAAATAAGTATTTTCTCAGGAAAGAAAAAGAATCACACAAAAACTCGGTTGACTGTAGCTTTTTGCAAGTTTTCTATTCACCAACAAAGGCCTAATCATCATTATAATCATTGGTGTGTATCACAGAGATGGTTTTAGCAGTGGTGAAGATGTCAAAAATTAAAAAGATTTATAAAAATTGGCGTAGAGAAAAACATTGTATAAAAGGAAAAATAGAAAGATAACGCAGAAAAGAGTTCCATTGTTGTTGCTTAAATAGAGTTGGTTTTTAAAAATAACGTTGGGAATTACCAGAACAATCCTTATCTAAGAAACTGGGAAGAAACCTAGAGAAAGGAACGTGAAATAAGAGCTAAGATTGTAATTTAAGTATTGCTTGTCTCATTGCAAAGTTAATATAAAAAAGAGTAATTCGAATGTAATAATGATTCTGGGGTTGAAGTAAAGCGGAAGTTGCAGCACTCACATTAATTTTAAATCAAAAACGCCGATCAAAAACAAAAGCCTTATCCGGAGTTGTTGATGGTTACAACACTTTGTATAATTTAATATTAACTCATTCATTAACATGCGGAGAAGCAAGTCTTGTTTATTATCATTCTCTCTGTGGTTTTGTTTCCAGCAAAATATTGCACACGGTCTTGACTAGGAGGGCTCCTATGAATTTCTATGCAAAATGCGTAATATATTTAAAGTGGACGTGTCGAAACAAAACACATTTTACGTTGACACTGTCCCTTTCAAATTGTCTTTCATGAAAAATATTCACAGAAGAAGGATGCGCTCGCAATTTCCTCTTTGTATTTATCTAAATAATGATTCCGGTGGACAAAAATCATTTTTTATATAGCGTTTGACTTTAAAATCCCTATTAAAACTGTCACCACAGAATTTATTCAAGTCATCATCTGATCCAAAACCATGATGATTGGGGGAGGAGAAAGTGATTTATGAAATGGGTTTAGGTAATTCGGTGTAAGCTAGTTGCGCGTTACGTAACAGCGGTCTACTTCTCTTCTTATCGGATATGCAAATCCTGTTTTCCCAGCGGGAAATGAAGATTTGAAACGGAAATGGTGTTTGAAGGAGGACATAATAATTTTGCTTTCTGTCTAAAAGCTGAGGACATAAACATTACCGCGGGCTTGTTGATATGTTCAACAGCAGTTTATGATAAAAAGGGACGTTTGTTGAAATAATATCACAGGTTTTGTTAGGATTTAAGGAAAACTTCTGTCAACGAATCTCAAGCGATGGAATCTTTAACGAGAAAGCGAGAGACTGAAAATGGAGGTTTCTGCAGAAATTTTTTGCAGGAAACATAATAGAATCAGAGCATGGAGAATATGTGACGGGGATGCGAGATGAGACTTGCTGCAAGGCAGAAAGGAAAGTAATGAAATGATACGAAACGGAACATTTACTCAATTTGCTGTCATGAATGTAACAACAGAGCGTTAGGAAGCGGTAATCTTCTCCTCGTATGTTTTTTATATCAAAAATAGCAAATCTCAGTAGAAAGAAAATAAGCCCGGGTTTTATATAACGGCTAATCTCTGAAATTTGATACTTTTGTAATCTCCTCAATCTCTTTTGGTTTTTAAAAGTCATTTTAAACTGGGAAAGCCGCTCAGACAAATTTGCATTGTTTTATAAATCTAAATATTTTTTTGTTTTTGCAATCAAAGGAAAAGAATCTTTTTAACTCATTTTTATACCTTGGATGAATAGCAATTTACAAAAATGTGACTTCTCCCATTACTTTAATGCATTTTCCCTCCTCCGCATTTAATTTATTTACTGTATTTGTTATATTTACGAGTTTTTGTATTGCGTGTGCTCTAAAAAAAAGTATTTTTGGATTACAGACCGCTCCCATTTTCAGCAATTTTTCATAAAAATTCCTTTAATGCTTCCTTGCGTTCTCGTCTCTTCTTCTCCAGAATCTTTGTTGGAAAAGTGGGCAGACAAGCTGTCTAGCATGAAAGGACCTCATTGCATGATTGCGAGCTTGTCTGCCAAAACACAATTTCTTCAATATTTTCAAAATCGTTCATTCAACCACGCCAAGATTGGCACTTGGCATGCGGAAGATTATCCTCGTCATAACTGAAAACTGGCAGAAAAAATATTCATTCAGAACTTTTTGTGACAATTGAAAACTCATAAATAGTCAATATTTAATAAAACCTTGAACTCTTTTGATTGTGCTCCAAGTTTTGGAAAACACGTTTCATTTTAATAAAAGTTATTAAATCTCGTGAAAACGATCACAACGAGATAGAAACTGATTTTATCGGGAACAAGGTAAAATTTCTTGAAATAAAAATGTTTCATTTTTTCTACCGTTTATTTTTTATCCATGTTTTCTCATTTGCTTTGTATTTTAGCCATGAAAGCAGCCGCAATTTCCGGGTCGCACTTTACAAGTCTCTCAGTATTTTAGTGGAATTCTGCTAAGGTACACGAACAGTAAGAAAAAGAAAAGCTAGGTTGTAAAGGCTACCGTGGCTGGCATTTTGACATAATGAGATTACATTTCTTCCAATTTCATTGAGAAAACATCAACAGCAGCCACAACAACCACTTTCACCTTCTGTTTTCTTCATATCTTTTCCAACTCATGTCAGTGTTCTCGGTTTGATATGAAAACTGACACAAAAATCATTTAAAAACCTTTTTTAATCTACCCGCAACGCTCTTTGACCTTTTTTGTCTTTTCAAGGGAGTATGTATTACACACAACTGCTGGTCCACAGCGCAAATCTGTCGTTATTTAATAACACCCAGATAAAATTAGTTTTTCAAAAAGAAAATATTTTTGGCTAGTATAGCAAAATGGAGTGAACCCGTATGTTGAATTCTTTCCTTGAAAGAAAGCTTAGGTCTTCACATGCCATCATCTGAGCCATCAACAACGTTATTAGCTTTCTTGGCAAGTAAAAATATAAATTGCAACGTTTTTAGGGCGAAAACAAGGCAAATATAGAATACAAAATGTGGATATTTTTAAAACAAAAAACTGTGATGAGCAGCTGCTTTTTTGGCTTTCACCTGCTTTTGTCCTGCTTTACACAATTTCTTTTAAAAAGAAGACCTCCAAAATTCAATTTTGTTTGCTTAGCACAAAAAAGTGTGAAGGGAGATGAGTTGCATTTTGATGTGCCATGTGGCCCTTTTTTAATCACAACTTTTAACATAAATGCACTACAAAACATTATCGTCATTTTTATGAAGGACAAACAGTAAATGTCGCAGATGGCTCCAAAAACCTTTTATAAATAAAAAAGTTTGTAGTAAATCTAGAGCCACCATTCAAGCTTAAACATAATCAAAAACGGAAGTTATTCCCAGAGTAATAACAACTTCGTATTAAAACCTCGTAAAAGGTTTAGTGACCCAGTCCCGGAAAGCCTGAACTGTTATGTACTCTGGAATGCAATAAAAATACAATCTCTGTATTGGACTACTCAAAAGAAGTTTGAAGGGTGGTTTTTTAAAGAAAGTAGATTTATTTCTCTTTTTACTTCAAGGCTTTGCGGTAATAATGAAACGAAGTTTATTTTCTTCCTTTGTGTTTGAGAGGGAAGGTAAATGATTCTTTGTTCCAGTAGGTTAAGCAATTGATTTGATGAAAAGTGGAGAAAGCGTGTTTTGGATTGAGATAAATTGATTTTAAGGAAAAAGGAAACACTTTTCTAATCAGTTATATCCAAAAGAAAACAAGGTACCCAAAGATTTTTGGTTTAAAGGTTGTTGATCGTTTTTTCAGCCTTATATTTTTCAAGTATTGGAACAGGTTTCCCAAAGAGCTATATTTTGCAGGTTTCCACCTCAATCAATAAAGCAGAAGAGAAAACGAAGTTAATAAATTGGCTTCCACGGTTAGAAAACAGAAATGGGCCGCAAATTGCAACCTTTGAGATGTTTATGATTGCGCAAAGCTGTTCCAAAAACGGAAATTGATACGGAAGACGATGATCAAAATAATAAAATCTGTTTCGTGCGGATTCTAGATTTTTTAAATATTCAAGCGGATTAAAAGATGCTGCTTATAATGATAAAAAGTGAGTGAAAGTGACATCAATGTAAGATTTTACACCAGGCAAGTATTATCTATTAAAAGATATCTTAGAATTAAAAGGAATGAGCGTGTCACTTTATTTGCACATGTTTGAACACAATTACCCGGATATTTACTTCCAATCAAATGCAAAGCATAAAATGAACCAGGTTTTGCTTTGCTCTCTGCCTACATTTACTTCAGTTGATTTTAGATTTTTGCGCGTTTTCCAATTTAAAATTGAATATCCCATTCATTTTTTCTGGAATTCTAACGGAGCCTGTTCAAAATTACGCAAAATTGTGATTCGCTATAAATAGAAAAGGAAAATTCAAAGGAAATAATGCGCCCCCTCAAACCACTCTTCATTTTTCTTCGTATAATTTCCTGAAATATACTCAACTTGACTTCTACTCTCCTGCATTATCAAAAAAGGGGATTCTTTTTAAAATTCACATATTTCATGCATTTCCCCGTGTAATCTTTGAAGATACAAAGGGAAGGCAAAAGAATTTCTTTTCTTTCACCCGTTGGAAAATAAATTGCTTGAGTATACATATTCCTCCCGGGTTTTCTTTATGAGACACATCATCCTAAGTCCTTTTATGCGTAATACCGGAAATAAATCAAGCCGGGATGAAATCTTTTTAAAAAAATGTTCACCCTCGTAAAATCTTGAATTTTTAACCCTTTATTCTTCCCACATATAAAAAATTGCAAGAAACCTCTTTTTTATTTGAATTAAAGTTAATGAAGCTTTGTGAATGACAAGAGATTTAATGAAGATGATAAACTGTTAAATTTTTAAATTAAAAGTGCCAAAAACTAAAAATCTTTTCCCCTAAAATTTCTTCCAATTCTGCATAGTTCCGCTGCTGTAACTGAGAAACGCTGCAATTTTTATTTTTTACTTTCTGTTTTTGAACGAGTTTTGCAATGGCAATAACCATTTTGCCTTTTTTCTTGCTTTCTCCATCGTAAAAATAGGATAATAATACTAGTAAAAATGGAGGGATCGTAACGGCAAAATAAAAACTTCCTCCAAACCTTTTTTTACTCCAAAATATGAAACTATTTTTGTTTGCTAAGGTGGATCGCTGTTGTTGTTGTGAACAAAAGAAAGCTATTGACTTGGTCTTTATTTCAGAAAGTCCTTTTCCCCAATCCTTCTACTTCTTTTCTTTGAGAACACCAACGATGTTGATGATATTTTCTTTGGCGTTTTGATGTGATTTGCGCATCAAAAATCGGTTTTTACGGGGCATCACCTCTATTTATTATCTTAGAAACTCTGGCTCTTTTTTCTTTCACTTCAAGAAAGCCACTTTCTTCTTTACGATCTTCGATAATCATGGATTATAGGCGTAATTGAATTTATTTTATGCAAAAGTAGTTTATTTTGTCTTTTCATAATACCATGTCCTTTCCTGACCTATTTTTCCCTGCCATTTTGAAAGAAACAAAGCAATTCTTTTGAATTTAAATTCAATTGGCGGTTTTTAACTTGTTTTCTTTTATTTCACACTAACCCGTTTGGTCCGCTCAAATCGTAAGCAAAAAAACTCCCTTTCATATGAGAACGGAGACTTAACGGTGTCAAAGTGTTCCTTTTAATTCCAGCTTTTTTCTAAAACACGCATTTTATCTTTTACGTTTTGCTCGCTCTAATAACAAAAAAATGGTGTGAAAAGAAAGGAATTCAGAGAATGAAAGTGACTAGGAAAAATAGAACGAAATCGAATTCAACTTCACATTCATTCTCATATTTCCCAAGCAAGTCCTTTCGAAGAAGTCTGGTATGTATCCAAGAAAAGGAATTATCTCTTTCAATCTCGTTGCATTCCACTTCCCAACGCTTTCCTTTTCTCCGTCTATTTTGGTAGGAAAATTGATAGGGCTTCTCTCTTTTTTCCTAAAACTTTCACTTCTTAACGTCTATGATTATGATGCTTATTTCCGCTACTTTTTTCTAATAGAAAATATTAATAAGGATATTTATTTGATTTTTTTATCTTTCTTTCAGGACTCTGCTATGATATGGATTTTCGCCAGGCTTGTCTCTTCTGGTAAGGACATAGTTTTATCACTTTTTTAGATAAAATATTTGCTTAGATTGTGCATGAGAAAGCAAACTTTCTTTCAATATGGTTTTTCGTACATTGACCTTGCCGCTGGAAATGAGGAAAGTAAAGAAAATTTTGAATAACTTTTGCAAGGATTTTAACAATTTTAAATAAATTCATGGATAAAAAGTTGGCATCAATTCTTTCATTTTTTCTTGCTGACTTTATTTATGATTAATATTAAAAACTTTATGAAACTCAATGAACGCATTTTTGAACATATTTCTACAAATTGGGTAAAAAAATCGTGATAGTCAAACCTGCCTTTTCAACCATCTTTTTCTCAGGGCTTAAGTTTAGATTTTAGAGTGAGATGAAATGTGACATTCTGAAAAAGATAAATTTTTGCAAGATTGTTAAACGAGTGATTTAACTTGTCTTCTTTTCTCTTTGTCTCGATATATCTTCTGCTTCAATCTCCTTCTCAACTCTCCCCGTTTGGAAGATTTTGCATGGAATCTTTTTGAAACTGGTTTTGGAGCGGTAGTAGTGGCGTGCTAATCGTGGGAACAGGACTTTACTTCGCCATCGGGGTTCCCTTCAAAATGCAAAGTCAGCAAGGGACTGGGAAAACTCATGACAAGCGCAAGCTCCTCACCGAAGTATCTCTCGTGGACGGGTGAGTTTTAAGACAAAAAACGAGACAAGATAAAAATAACTTTTATACAGATTCATCCAAAAAATCAGGGAGTAGCCGCTCCAGCCTGGTTTTTAACTTTCACCTTAAAAATTGCCCCGTTTCGCATTTTTTAAAAGAGCAGAAGCTCATCTGTTTGTCCTACTTTGAAAGAATATGCTTGAGGGAAAGAAAAATCAAAGCTTTATCATCCTCCTGTTTTTTGTACGTAATTCTCTAAATTTAAATAGTCTTCTCTTCTCCATCCCTATAGAGTTTCTTTTGGACATTACCTTTCTCCCTTCCAGCTTTAACATTTTTTTACTTCTATTTGAAGAAAAAAGAAAATCCGGCAGTGTTCTTCTTAAAATGAAGTTTCCCAAAGCAATTTTGAAATTACTGTCCCATGCGTAGCTTTATTCAGTGCATTTCTTGTTTCAACTTTCCTCCATGAACGCATCAGGTTAGAGAGAAAGGCTAATTTTCCTTGTCATTTACTAGAGAAAGCGCATTAATAATAAATTGTTAAGGTTTTTTACGGAGCAATGTGAGAATACCAGCAGTGTTGGGATAAAACTAAATTGCTACGCAGTGTTTTCTTTCTTTTTGGAATGCAGAGAAAGCAGATTTTGAAGATCAAAAGTCTCATTTTTAAAAGAGAGCTTGTCAAGGGATCAGCTCCTTTCTCTTCCCTTCTTTTTGCTTGAATTTAACTCCATGTGGGTAGCCAGAAAGGAAAACAAAAGCAGTTTTGTAGGAAGAGCATCGACATTTTTCTACTTTTTATATTCCTGAATGCAGTTTAGAGCCTTAAATTTTCCTTTTTGACGGATATGGTTAAACTTTGTCCAGAATTTGAAAGAGAGGGGACGAGGGAGAGTGAAATGAATGGAGGGATTTACATTGATCGCCTTTTCCTTGATGTTGATGGGAAATGAGATAGATTTCAACCTCTGCAACCACCTAAACGAGAAAATAACGTCAAAAATGTATCGCCATTGAATGGAAAAAGGTCTTTTCAAGTTCAGAAAGTTAATGATGATTGCTTCATCGTCCTCATCTGCAGCACCAGAGCAATCAGTTGACTTTAAAGTAATTGCTTACAGAATTTTAATTGTTACGTAATCACGTATTACTATTGTTTTTAAATCTAAATTTTTAAAAATGCTGATTTCCATTTTCCATTCCCCTTAACATAAATCATTGAGGTTGCTCCAGAAAACAAATAAAATTAGGCGAAATTACATTCGAAAATAGCTATTTATGCGGGCATTAGTAAGAATTTAGTCCAAGTGTTCTCGTTCCATTAATAAAAAACTGCTTCTGAAACTAATTTATGCATCCGCAAAATCCTATTTTCCATAAAAGCATTAAAAACTCCAGAGTTAATAAACTCCTATTCTCTTAACCCATTTTAGCTCGAAGTAGCGAGTTTTCAAAACTACTCGAAAAGAAACGACCGTTTATTCTGAGTTTTTGAAAGTTTTGCAAATATTACTCCATTTTTTGTCGAGTGGGATTTTTATGTAGTTTTAATATCCCATAGATTACTCTTGAAAGGAATGCGGGGAAGAAAAACTCATAAAACGGAGCAATTTCCATTCTTCCAACTTTCCATTTTGGCCCACTCCAACACTTGATGAATGAAAATCAAGATGCTTAAAAAATTCCAAACCCATTTTCAATAAATTTTGCTACAATTTCCATTTAAGGTCTTTTTTCCAAACTTTTGCTTCCGAAATAATACAGCAATATCTACACATTCTCTTGAGAAAGTTAAATGGAGTAAGTCTGTTCCTCCAACTCCCTACAAAATAGCAAAGCCTTTCTTTTGTGTCTGCAGGCACAATGGAATCTCAGAAAGTTTCAGAATCATCTCAAGGACTTTTATTTCGACTTGGATCGACCTAAAAGGTAAAAATAATTCTCTTATTTAAACTCTGGGCTTTCCTCCATTCTCAAACCTTAATGTTCTTTAGAGTGCGTAAAAACTTTTCTATTGCCTTTTGTCCTTCAAAAATACTTATTGGAGGAACGTAAAGCTTAAATTCGAAACAAGAAAATATTATTCTTCTGAATAGGGTTGCCGGAAATCGGTCAATCCGAACCGATCCGAACTCTCCTACCAAAGGATCCGATCCGAATCGATCCGAACCGACTTGAACTCGAATCGATCCGAACCGATCCGAAATTTCGGTTCGTATCCTTGGAATCAGAATGGCTTAAATAAGGCTAATATGATGCCCTTACATAAAACACGAATGAAGAATGAGTTTATATGAAGAATTTTAGTGTCAAACAAAACAAAATTATGAATAGTAAGCACTACAATTCGTCATAAAAATGAAAATAGAACAAGAGAGTTTTATTAATTATTTACGATAATCATGATGAGAGTGGCTCCATTTGATGACAGAAATTTTTGGAAGGTCACTCTCGCGATTTAAAATTTCAATTAAACGGCTGAAAAGAACACAAAAAAGATTCGGAATGCGAGCGTTAAAACGTCGACTACGCGCATATTGCGTAAAAGCGGTGTACTTAGGGACCCTCATAACTTTTTTGTTTTTCAATCGATTTAGCTCAAAATTGGTATGAAGACACCTAAATAGATATCCTAGAGGGGTTTTACTCACAATCAGATTTTGAATATCTTAATTTTTGACTGAGAAATTCAAGGTACAATTTTCCTTTGTAAAAAAGGCAATCCCAAAAGACGTTAAAATTTAAGTATTTTGTCAAACAATTGATATTAAATTAAAAAAGTGTTGGTAAGCAGTTGAGTAGAACA
>JAANSO010002571.1:0-13195 GCA_036507315.1 Lepidocyrtus fimetarius
ATGCATGGAAAAGTGAAGCTTGGAAAGATGGATCGATATGAAAATAGCATTTTATCCGTTTATTTAATAATATTCGTTCACACATACATTACATACATGTACATTATGTACATAATATGCAAGTTTGCATGAATGTATGACGCAAAAACTCCATTTTATTCCATGAAAATAAAACTAAATGCGAATCAAAAACGAATGGCTTGTTCTATGACAATATTAATTCTCTTGGGGCAAACAAGAGCCCTTGTTAGAAGCAAATTATGAATATTTATGAACCATATCAAAATAAATATTTACTAAAAAATTACCGTTGTAGTACTAGTAGTAGTTGCAAAAAAACTTTTACATAAATCTAGCTTTCCTACTTACCTTAGAACTATCGCTTCTAAAATAAATCATCGTAATGTTTTCATGTGCATGAGTACGCTTGTCACGTTTTAACAATGACACAAGATAAAAACCTGAAAATATTGCATAAATTGGGGTTTAAAAATGAAAAGCTGTCAACTACATATTACTAAAATTGCCATTCAAATTCCTCATTTCAAACTCATGACCCCAACATGTAGAAAGTAATCCATTTACTTAATTGCATCCGAAATCAACTTAGAAATATGACAAAAATGGATTTAAAAGATGGAGTGTTTTGTAAGTACATGCATAAAACATACTTGGCAATTTATTGACATACATAAACAATGTTTTTCATTTTATCATAATAATTTTGTTTCAAAATATTTTCAATGTTCAAAATTCTTCATGTGACAAAATTTAACATTCGGATACAAAGCTATTAATCCGAATAACACAATTTATTGTAAACCGTAACATCATATTTAACATTACAATTCTTTACGACTTGCTGTGTAAATTATATGAGAATTTTACAAATCATTGCTTCAAAAACTGATAAAAATTAAAATTTTGCTTACCAATAAATCATTTAACAGTTAGCTTTTATGACTACTAGGTATATTATATATTCGTACTGGGTAGTTGATCATTTTGTAGTACTTTTGTTAAATATTATGTAATGCTGAGCAAATGAGATGAGTGCGTGGCTGGCTACATTGTCTAAAGCTGTATAGCTAGCTTTAAAAGAGCTCGTTTTTAAAAAATTCTGCTGAAAAATAGATTTCATTTGCTAGTTTAATACTAAAATTCTCCAGAGCGAAAGGCAGACAATGTTTTTGGACTGGACCTGGAATGTGGCGATTATAGTTCAGGTGTGTTCCACACGTGCGCATTATCAATTATTTTCTATTTTATACAACTTCTGTGTTGGATAGACTTTCAAATATTGTTCATGAATACTTTAATGGTGATGGATCACTGATGATGATGAATTGGTTGACGAATGGAAGTAGATACAATAATTTTTTTGGTACTATAATATCTTAAAAGCTATAAAAAATTGCTATAACATAAGTAATTTTCCTGCAAAAATAATAACTAAACATTTGCATGAGGCTTTCGAACCAAACACTTAACAATTTAATAATTTACTCAAAATTGTTTGCAGAATATTTAATAAAAACGTCATCTACGAGGCTCCCCAAACCCTATTTCTGCTGCAAAGTCCATATTGTAGTGGAATGATTGTAATCAGGGGTAACGATGGAATGTGAAGATACCACTTTGTATTTCATTTCCCCAAGCACCTTCAAATATTGAATGACCACATACATCGGCAAATCATATGGAGTATTCCTATCGAATGCAGGTTCCTCCTCCGAGGTAATCACAAGAGTGACACCGTTCGGATCCTCTTCTTTTACTTTCTCTGGAAATCTCTTTTTAAAGTCTTCTCTTTGAGAATAAATCAGACCGTTAATTTTTACACGCCAGCCGGTTTTATTAGCATCCAGGCTGTCCCACTGTAACCTATGAAAAAGGAAACGAATAAAACGAACGTAAAACTTTGTTCAAAAATAAAAATAATTGTATTTATTTAGTAATATGACACAAACTTACAATAGAGATGCAATTGACATGTTTTATTATTTTTGTAGGCCTAGTTTAGGTACGTCTAGAAATGTATCTCAGTGTTTATTTGGAGAAAGCCCAATGTGAACAGAAGGCAGAAACGGTTGAAATAATCTCTTCTCTCTACAAAAACTACTGCGCGTCCTCCGTGGAAGTTTACCCACTTCTTAATCTTAATAGCTTTTAATGTAATGTATATTTACGATTTTCACGTTTTATTCATGAGACGAAGTCTACTGCTGCTGGTATCACATGCAAATTATTTGTTTCATCTTATCAGATGAAAGGTTTTTCTTAGGCTAGCTTGTAGTTTCTTTCTTAGGAATACAGCAGCGTTAGACGAAGTCTACTACTGCTGGTATCACATGCAAATTATTTGTTTCATCTTATCAGATGAAAGGTTTTTCTTAGGCTAGCTTGTAGTTTCTTTCTTAGGAATACAGCAGCGTTCTTTTCTTTCCTCCTTGAAAGAATCTGAAGGGAATATTAAATAAGGAAATAAACTATTTATATGTCTGGAACATGCTCTTTTTTAGCTTTTACTATTAAATTGACCACTTTCTCTTCGTAATATAACAGTATTGATGTAACTTGAATCAGAACAAATAAACGGAATACTTTGATATAGAAAAAAGAGACGCTTTTTCCTTCTGCTTTATTTCATGCAAATAGATTGAGAGAGAGGTTTTTAGAAAACAGCTTTTCCCTTGACTCTGTCTCTTTTCTTTGGCTTCTTTTTTCTCTATTTATATTTGTCCAGTGTGAAATGGCTGGCTTCACCGCAAAACCATCTCTCGTTTTATTTATATTCGACAGCTTTGACCATCACTTCTTTCTACTGAAAAAAACTCCTACAAACTTGATTTACACTTATTGAGTCCCTCTTGACGTCTGCCTCAGCTTTCTTCTCCCATCCACATTTTTATTAATCTGGCCCTGCTCAAAGCAATAACAAACCTCCTTTTTTTTCTGCCCTCGCTATCTGCCTTTTTTCTTTCTTTTTAACCAAATGTGGGATTACTTTTTTATAAGTCAAGCGAGGGAGAGCGCACGAGAATCATTTGCAGGAGAATGGAAAAGGAATACGCAAGCACAATAATATTTAATGATAAGAAAAATCTTTTTTAAGACAGGAAGACACGAAAATAAAAAATCTTGTAAAAGAAGCACAGAAGATGTTCTTTCACACACCAGTCTATGCCAGTCTATATATATAGTTACATTAAAATAATGGAGTTCTTCTTCTATTTCTCAATTTTTTTATTCTCCTCCTCTTCTTCTACACTTTCCAAGTCAAGTCAGCAACACCAACAAAACTGTTCCAGCTTCATTCCTTGTCTTATCTACACATTTCGAGTGCTTAAAGACAGAACTTGATGTTGGTGGAGCATGAAATCATCAAAGCATTGGCGAATCTGTAGAAAACACGTGTGATGTGTGGCCAAAAATAAGCTCAGTTTTTACTTAAGCAGTAACATCAGCAGCGGAAAGCTGTCCAAAACTTTGCTTATAAAAATTTTGCTCATTCTCTCTTCTTCACTATTCTACATACATTCATTCTTTCATATCAATTATTATAGAAGTTATGCATGTAACCACCACTTTGCCCTTCATTTCTTCTCATCATCTATATATGAGGCTGGCAACCAGCAGCTCCAGTGCAATGGCAACCAATTCGCTTCCTTTTTTGCATCTATGTATGTATCTCTCCTCTTCTATAACTGGCTCTATAACAATAAAACGTCAGCATAAGCCATGCAATATTCAATAAGTGATGCCATACATTCCATTTCAATTCCTTTCCACCATTATTATCATGTCCTCAAGAAACAGCGCAGCATTCTTCCAGACAGCGAAACTAATATCTAGACGCAAAGATCTTTCACTTAAAATTCCACATCAGTGATGTATGAAAAGGAGAGAATCGAGAGAGAATCTCATTTTTCTCTGGAACTAGCCAAGCTCACTTTCATGTTTTTTTCACCTTTACCTATTTACATTAATATCATCATCATAATCAGCTTCTTTCTTCTACTTTATTGACGAGAAAAACTAAAAGATTACATTACAATGTTAGAGGCTGGAGCTTAGGGAATACATTAGAAAGTCTTTTGTAGTTGGCCTGAGAGTTCCTTTATGGTTGACTTCTTATTAACTAATAACATCAGCTTCATCATCCTAATTTTCGTTATGGAAAAACCTGTGCCAGCATCGTATCATTTATTTAACCAAGCATGACTCAGACTTTGAATGGATGCAAAGAGAAATGTAAAATGCTGTTTACTCCCCGTTTTTTTTGGAAGAAAAGGATATTATCTTTACAGAATATAAAATTGTTTTTCTCGCTTCCCTAACTTTTTGGCTTTGAATGGGCCACCACAACGATGCGGGTGTATGATGCTACGGTAAAAAACTCTGGACTTAATTTTGCTTCTAAAAATAATCTAAAAAATGTGGTTTGGGATGTGATTAAATTCCATTCTTCTTGCAATAAAGTAGCTGATTCTGCCGGTTCTCTTCCTAACGTCATCATCATGTCGGCATTAAGATGCAAGGCGATATCTCTGCAGAAAGATTAGGTGGCTTGTTTTGTTTCTTCATCTATCTCTGGAGTGGAGTCCGTGAAAAGGTCATTAGTGGCTTGGGTTGGCTAAAAAATGCCAGCAACGGGGAGACTTGATGATATGCCAGGCCAGTTTCTTGTACATTAAATTAATCCATTTATCTTTTGCTTAAGCCAAACTCTGTCCTCAATTCCCATTCCAAAGAGTTTTTTTTAGACAGGAAGGAACAAGTGAAGTAATAATTTTTAAGCAAATTGTTCAGATTCCCATCTGATAGATTAAGACTTTCCAAAGAATCGACGGGAGGGAAAGTAATTCTGCAGCTGCCGTTTTGGGACTCAATTCTTACAGGAAAACGTTTCTCGTTTACAACTTCCACTCTTCCTTCCAAGAATGAGCAGGATGAAATGAAGTGAAATAAGCTTAAGTTTGTGTGCCTGACTTACACTCTGTTTAAAAAAACTTTCTCTTTTTCCCTTGTGTTCTCCAAAAACATTTTATTAAATCTTATAGGAGAGAAATAGAGACATATAAGTAGTTTTCTTAAGTATACATGAATAGATACGATGATGGAACATGCCCTTGAATCGCCAAGTGAGTTCTTCAGCAGGCTTTTAACGAGAAACAGTAAATGCATATTTTATCCCCTTTTTATTTATTGGGGTAAGGAGAGATGGGATTGAAGTCATTCGCTCTCTTTCTCAGGGGGATAAATAATTCGGACGATCCCATCATAATGTCATCACGGACTACTGGGGAAAAGTTGTAATACCTAGTAATACAAATTGCTATGAAATGAATATAAAAAGGAAATGAGCCATGACCCAGTTTCCTCAGTTTTTTAGAGCTAGTCACACATATAAATCATACACATTAGCAAAAGTTCCTGCGGAAAAATGCCAAGTAAAATGGTAAGACCTGATGAAATACACGAAACTATGTAAGTTTTTCTGCAAATAAACTACATACAAAACTTTCGCTGTAAATAGACTTGCTTTTAAAGAAAAAATGGTAGGAGGCTTCCAAAAGAAGAAGTGGTATGAGTAGATGGAGTTGATGATGAATGGAATTGGAAAGTGCTTAGTCAGACAATGGCTTAGAGCAGCAACAATAGAAACTCTAAATGTAGAAGCGGATTGTAAAAAGAAATTACTGGGAAAAGGTGTAAAAAAAGGAGAAAGTAGGAAGAAATGGAGGACATGAAATTGAAGAACATGCAGTTTATACTCGCACACCATACAAAATCATGAAAGTATAGCCTTTGTCATTTGCAGGAAAGAATAGTGAAATATGCAAAATGCTGAAAGTTCTTTGTAGTAAATTATTTATTTATCGATGTGTACATGAAGGTACATGCTTCTTTATAGTGGTTTTTTATTGAATAAAAAAGTTTTTTGTTAGTGATAAAAACTGACAAATTGCAATGGGATTGAATAATACAATGGAAGGCACATAAAGTTGACATTGACCGACGTTGGGTATTTTGGCAAAATTGGAACGAGAAGTGGGTCTCTACTGCGACAGTCTGAGAGGGATTTCACTGCACGCAAGTGAAACTCTTTTGGAATAGAAACAAAGTGCAGGAAGGTAGAACTACAAGGACTTGGATTGGAAAGCGATTCATATTGATTATGATGATTATCAAATCAAGGCCATATCACGCCATATTATTGCATAGAGAAAGCTAATCATATACGACCTAATTGGGAAATCCGTTACCATTTAAATGTAACAGATAGATTGATAGCAAATGTTTTTTAAAGGAAATAGAAGATTTAATCCATTGTACAAAATAGCCAATTTATTATGTAATTGCGAGTACAATTAGCAAGTTTTGGTATGCATATTCCTTTCACCTTTCTTTTCTTAAATCTTTTGGAATGAACAAAGAAGCATTCGCAGAATGGCTTCGCAAATTTGTAAGCCAAACAGGTAAACATGCATACACGAGGGAGGAGAAAGAGAGCCGAAGGATCATCTGTTTACGCTTGCTTGTCATGTGTTCAGGAGAAAACAGGCATGAAGTAATAATTTGTTTGAATTTAATCAGATTTAAAGTGAAAGTTGTTTTTGTATGCCAAAATAAATCGCAAATGAAGCTTTTTATTTTTAGACCAATTTTAGTCTAGGAAAGCTTGAAATTACAAAAGTTTTAAAGAATTAATGAAGTGGAAATAAGAATGAAAGTTTGAAACTGTTCCTTTCTAGTCAAAGTCGCATCTCATTATTTTTGAAGTTTCTAAACAATTTGGAAACTTAATTCTTCAATTGAGGGATGGGGCTAACGGAGTTAATAGGAAGTTTGTCAGAGAACCCGTATTTTGGGGCTGGGTTCGGCCTCTTCGGGGTTGGTGCTGGAGCTGCGATCTTGAGAAAGGGGATGCAGGTAATTATTTTAAACGTTTTTAAAGTTACTATTGCGGACGCCTTTTGCTTTATTGAACAACTATTCATTTTACTGGTTCATAGGGAGGAATGATCCTATTTCGCCGGCATTACATGGTCACATTGGAAATACCTTGTCGGGATAAGAGTTACTCTTGGGTTCTCAATTGGCTCACAACGAAAGGAGCAAGGGGTACTCAACACTTGTCTGTAGAGACTTCATATGAACAGAAAGACACTGGAAAGGTTCTTACCAAATTTGCTTTTGTTCCCAGCGTTGGAACTCATTTTTTCAAGTAAGAATGGTACCTTATAACAGTTTAATTTGTCATACTGACTTATAAATGAACAATTATTCTGAAAATTAAAAACAGGTACGGATACAACTGGATTCGAGTTGAAAGAGTGAGGGAGCAGCATACGTTGGACCTGCACATGGGTATTCCATGGGAAACCGTTACGTTTACAACTTTTGGAACAAATCGCCAAATCTTTTATGATATCTTGGAAGAAGCTAAGGATAATGGCTTTAAAACAGTTTGAGGGGAAAACTATAACGTATGTAGCTGTGGGATCTGAATGGAGACAGTTTGGGCATCCAAAAAATAAACGGCCACTGCCTTCAGTAGTATTGGCGGATGGATTAAGCAGTCGAATCACTTCTGATATTCAAGAGTTTTTAGATAGTCCAGAATGGTACAGTAGAAGAGGTAAATATTGCAATCTGATTTTGTTAATAAAGTTTTTATGGATCTGGTCAAAAATGTAAACTTTCTTTAACTATTGTACGTTTTTCGTTCCAGGTATACCGTATAGGAGGGGATACTTACTTTATGGTCCACCTGGTAAGAAGCTTATTATATCTTGTGTGGGTGTACTATATTTGACAGGCTTTAATCTATTTTCAAATATGTACTTTAACCTGCTTTTTAGGTTGTGGAAAATCTTCGTACATCACTGCCTTAGCGGGACACTTGGACATGGCTATTTGTGTTCTCAACTTGTCAGACCGTAGCTTATCTGATGATAGACTGAGTCATTTATTATCAGTAGCTCCTCAACAAAGTATTATTTTACTAGAGGATGTCGATGCTGCTTTTGTTTCAAGAGAAGATACTGAAACCGGTAACGCAATATAATATAAAAACAATTTACTACAAGGGCTAATGAGCCATGAGCCTACTTTTTAATTCTAATTTATGTGTTTGAAATTGGATTACAATGTTGTGCCATTCTTTTTTTTTAGTAAAAACTGCTTACCAAGGATTAAACCGCGTGACGCTAAGCGGATTTTTAAATTGTCTTGACGGAGTAGCTTCTTCAGAAGCCCGAATATTATTTATGACTACCAATTATAAAGAAAGGTAACTTATTACAATCTGATGACGATTTTCATTTAGTCAATCTAAAAGGAATCTATTATCTATTCTATTTCTGGTTTTAGGTTGGACCCAGCGTTGATACGGCCTGGAAGAGTAGATTTTCAAGCACTCATAACCTACTGCATGGAAAATCAAATTCTTCATCTTTTCAGAAATTTTTATCCCGATAGTAGTTATGATGAAGCTGAAAATTTTATAAATAAATTGAAGTCTCTAGGATTAGATAAGTGTGTTAGTCCTGCTGCCCTACAAGGACATTTTCTCATGTACAAAAATTCACCTAGTAAAGCTACTGAATATGCCAATGATATCAAAGCCACGTTGGTAAGATCGATTAACAATAACGATTCTTCAATGACAATTGCAATGAAATAGACAAAATAGACGTTTTGTATGTTTGCTAATTAGGTAATAATAAATTAGTCAAAAAATGACACTGACACTGATTATAGCAAAGAATGATTAGTTTTTGTTGTAAAAAGATTTATTTCACCAACGATAGGAACACCACGTAACACAAGTTTGATTTTATAAAATAAACTTAATAAAACGGGCGCACCAAATTAAATCCTAGATGGGTACAGCAACTGTAACAAAACAAAAACAGAAACATTTGATTATTTTTATGTAATTTTTATTTAATTAAACTAAAATTAAATTCAAATAATATTTGAATAAACTCACGATTCTGACGCGTTTTCCCATTGCTTGTCCAGGCAAATTACTACGGAACTTCGCTCTTACGGATCCTGAACATCCATGGACACGAGTTACCTTTCCCCAGATAATACGCGTGCGGGTCTTAGGCTTTTCCTTACGTCCAGGAACTCCCTTCTTTACTTTCGCCTGCAAACCCCAATACATAAACAATGATTAACTTAAATATTAGACCAATAAGATAATTAACTAAGAATTAGAATTTCTAAAACTGCAAACTTACTCTGTATACGTAGGCTGCTCTCTTTCCTACATAAAACTTGGCGTCTTGTTGGTTACCACATCCTTCAACTTTCAAAAGGGAGGTGTTTTCTCTTTGATTCCTCAAACCTCTTTTGTAGCCTGTGAAGACAGCCTTGGCATACAGGCGACCTGGCTTGTACAAAGGTCGGGGTTTCGTAGGTTCCTGGGGTTTTTCTGCAATTTTAACTTTCTTCTTCTCTCCTGCAGGTTTTGCTGCTTTTTTCGCAGCAGGGGCGGCTTTCTTCGCCGTATCTGCCATAATCTAAATGCTTATCTAATTACCTGAAATCAACAAAATTAAAATTCTTATTTTACATTGCTTTGTTTCGGTGCATAACTTCCACCAACCATCTGACATAATAAAAAACCCAAACATGAAATTTTGAAGCGGAAATTTCTTAAATATTTGAATTTAACAGGCATCAGCAAATTTAATTTAAATTTGCACAATTAAAAGTGCTTTTAAAAAGTATTTAAACTTCAAACAGTAATCAAGACCAATGTAGAAAACACCTTTGAAATTGTCACTTTTTAAATAACTTCTTAATTAAGAGCAATTAAATTATTGTCCGCACTAGCTCCAAAATTGCAGCAATTAAATTTTAACCGCTAATTAACCTTATCTTTAATTAAACTCACCTGAAAAAATAAATTTCAAAGGAAGATCTTCCGATAAGCTTTCCTTTAAGCCGAATTTGATGCACACTTTTTGAACAGAAGGAAAGGCCGGACTCTGTTTTGCTGTAGTTCTGATCCTGCAATGCATGCGACATGTTCAAAATTGACGCTCCCTTCCACACTGCAAAAAGGCAGAGCGAGCCGGTACAGGTTGGGGCAACTTGAAACTCGTGAATGCGCTATTTCAAAGCTCATTTCTTCGGTATCATGTAGATGGAGCGGAATGCTTGCCTTGCGCTTAGCGAGCGAGCAACAAAGAAAATACAAAATTCAAAGCTTTTTATGAATATTTACAAAAATTCTTTAATTAATTTAAAGATAATTAAGTTTAATTGTGATTACGCATTTTTATTCTGAAACTTTTTGTTTGGATTTTGCATACATCTCAAAAGTTTGTTCTATTTATTGAATTAATAAAAACATTCCAGACAGCATTGAATCGATCAAACGAAGCAGTCCATAATATGAAAAACTAAAAATACAATTTTTGTTTATCTTTTTTGTCTTATCGACACAAAATGGAGGATAAATTTATTCTTTCAGCGTTAGAGAGTGCTTTATTGTGTTCTTTAATTGAAGATTTAGAGAAAGAAATAATTTTGCTGAAATTTGCAGCTTTAAAGTCTACTCATGAACTGTCTGAAGCTGTTTTAAAAGGAAGGTCTGCAGGGAAAGTTGATGAAAGTTCAAGAATTAAATTAGATAGTAGAAGAAGACAAATTCAAGGTCCTCCAGACTTGAAAAGTGAAGCTTCACTGGAGGTTAGCCTGGAATATTCCAAACTGAAACGGGAGTTTGAGTTAACTAAGGGCAGAGATTATTCAAAAGACAAAGGTATTGTCAATTCAATTGATTTAGCATTTTCAAATACGGTGGATTACATTTTGGAAGTTCTTCAGAAAACTAGAAAGTCATTGAAGGAGACAAACAGCTTTGCATGCTTTGTTGAAGAAGTAGACAAGAAAGTTGAAGAGTTAAATCGCGAATCCAAACTACAGTCTGATATTAACAGGGTTAAAAATCAAATCTCTAAACTAAAGAAGGACATTGTTTCTATTCAAGAAAAGACAAGGTTGGATGAGAAAGAAAAACTCCAGGAAATTAATAGATTAAGAGATCAACAATTTTTGGTGGAGTCCGATGGGAAGGAAACGTTAAAAGTAACGGAATCTTTTTTTGAGGCGAGAGAAACCATATCCAAAACTAATCACCAAGAGGAAATGGCTGCCCAGTCCAAGCAAATTTCTGAAACCAGCTTAAAAATTGACAGAGATGTGCACTGCCTTGCAACAATGGAGGCTTGGACGGACAACTTTTGTGAAAAACTGGAGGAAGAGATTGATAAGTGGAAGTTGAAGTTGAGAAAAGACGAGATGCTGATGGACATGCGAATTGATGCGAAACGAAGGCACATAAAGGAACAAGAGGATCTAATGAAAAATCTTAATGAGATTGTAAATCCTCAGTTGTTGGCACTTGACATAGCAGTTATTGCTTGTTTAAAGACATTTTAATGTATTTTTCATCCTTTTTTTAGATTGCTCAAAGACTGGAAGAACTTGCTCCGTGGGAAGAGGAAAAGGAAGTTGAAAGACAAGAAAGGTTGGCACATATGAGGCGATATTACTCAGCTCGTAAAATCCAAAGGTGGTGGAGAGGCTACATGGTAAAAGCTCGACTTATACTCTTTTATTTGCCAATGTTAACAACTAATTACCAACTAAAGCATTTTGTAAACCACTAAATGCAATTTTTTTTGTTTGCAGATAAAACTCAAATTGTACCGAAGGAGAAAGACAAAAGCAAAAGCATAACTACTATATTGAAACAACAACGTTTGTAATTACATAAGTTTGTAATATTGGTAGAGATTGTATTAAGCTTTATCCTATTCGATCTAGCTAATTCATGAGATTGCTTACAAAGATAATCAGCTTTTGTTATTTTGATGATTCAGATATAATGATCAAACATTGATCAGCAGAAGGCATTCTTGCTAATGTAGTCAAAATAATTCAATAAAAGAAGTCAATGTGGCTTAAAGAGACGTTTGCCATGCAGCTGCACAAGATGACATCTCATATTTATCTTTAGTCTAATCTGAAACTTTCAATTCTTTATTAGAATAAATGATTGTTCTTTCACTCTTCCAATCTTATATTCTAACAGATCTAAAAGGGTTGATTTTTTTAGAATGATCTTACCCTCTTCGTACATAAACACATGGATATAAAATCATTTTATTCACTCACGACGAAATGTCCAAAGGGAGAATATCAATAAAATGGCAATAAACGTGGAAAAGCAGGAACTAAGGAAGTGCAAGGTTTTGAAAACTTTGAAACCAATGCAATAAGCAATGTTTTTGCTGTTGACATATATCTCTGGTGTATACATGGCCTAATCCCATAAACACTTTTACTGTCACATTATTCTTCCCATCTTGCCTTTCTCCCCCTTCCTGTTCATAAGGAAAGATAGAGAATTGAACTTAATTTTCATCTTTGAGCAAAACTGCATTGCCACTACAATAGTTGTTAATGTTGATAGTTTTTGTTGTGTGTGGTCTGTTCTCTGGTGAAAGAGACAAAAGCGGGTAGTTATCTCTGTGTTTTTTTCGGAGGGATGGAATATGACGTGGGCGCGTGTCCCCGACATAATGCACAATTTTAAACACTTTTCCAGAATGACTCTTTAAAGCATTATCTTTTGGAAAGATTGGAGTAGGAAGTGGAGGGTGAGAGAAATAAGTGGAGTTTCGTTGGACAAAGTTTGTTGGTGGTAAAAGTTGGAGTGACGGTATGGGATTCAAAACACTAAACACATTCAATCATTATGTTACTGCACACGTAGTTTGGCTTTTCTCCTCTGTGTAAAATAATATTATTTTTGAAAGTCGATTGTCGAGCTGCTATTACTTTCGAACCCCTCTTCCTGATTGCAATGTAATTGTTTCTGTGCATTAATGAAAATAAATGTGAATTAAGGCAGCCCACAAGCTATAGACATTAGTTTAAACAATATTAAAACATGCAAAAGTTTGTAAGAAAGGCAGCACATGTCATATAAGCAACATTTTGGGAAGTTTTAGCTTTAAATACAATAACAACTTTGTGCAACATAATTTCCAATTCTTAATTTAATGAAAATAACAGATTTAATAATAAATCCGGTGATTTATTGACAGAAAAGAAGCTTATCAGACAGAATCTCGACAAATGAAAGAAAGTCATGGAAAAT
>JAANSO010002572.1:0-13191 GCA_036507315.1 Lepidocyrtus fimetarius
TGTTACTTATAAAGACATTAAAATGACATTTTGAATATCCCACAAGGATTTTCTTGATAAAGATCATCATTACTATACACATTTTCCATCCTGTGACAATGTCAAAGCTTGCAAAACTGTACTATTAAAGTATAATATTTTAATCAAGTTGGATTTTGCAATCTTCAAATCTCATCCTGTATATACATTTGCACAAAAACCTAATATAAATTCAACGCCCTACACACGTTAGTCTATTGTTAATGTTGTAAGGAAGAAAAGCAATTGACTAACGTATAACATCAACTCCATTTTATTTGTTTACAAAGTAAAAATGAAAGGAAAGTGGTAAAAATCAATTTTCTTTTATAGCTAAATGTTTAGAAATAGCTGCAAAAATTTTATGAAAGGCTGGCTGTTGTAGTAATAGGAATGGCAATGGCTCACTCCTTCAGTACTTGCGTAAACATAAAATTTGCGTCTTTATCAGATTGAGGGATGCCTTTCTCTCAGACAATTTAGAAATAGGAAAGTGGTAAAAATCCCATTTCGGGTCTTATTGCAAACATGAAATGACCAGTATTTTTATTCCTTGTGTCGATATTGATGACGATTGCGATAAGGATGGCGAGAGTTATATAAAAATACACATACAAAAAAGGAGGCAATGCAGGTTAGGTTATATTATTAGATAAAGCTTTAACTTGGATTTCCTTTCCTTTAATACACATAACATTCCCTATTTTCTCTTTTGTGTTATACCAATTGATGGTAATTTGAATGATGTGCATGCAAAGGAACTATGACAGAATAAAAAACTAAGCAGATTTTTATCTTGACGCCATTATTATGTACTGTCCAATATTATCATTGATAATCCTTCAATCATTATATACTTCTAAACCGTGTTATCATAACTTTCCACAAAAAACAGTCAGCTAGATTTATAAGACAAACGTTATTCCAGGCCGATTATATGAGTCCTATATATTATTTTTTGATAAAGAAATTTCTCAAGTGGGGAAAGCGGAAAATCAAAAACAAAAAGTAGCCCACATGACACGATTACAATTTCAAAAAAGTTTGCATGTGGTTGGGTGAATGAAGTTTGACTTGAATGCCTTCATTTGATAAACTTCACAATTCCAAAATAAAACACTAAATTTTTATTAATTTTAAACATTTTTAAGGATTTGGCTGGCCCGAAGCACGTTCCATCCGTTCCATGATTTGTGTTAATATTTTTTGCAATATGTTGTAATGGTGGGGGCGTAATCCACGTTACTAAAAGTTAGGTCCAACAAAGAACCTTTATAGAGCAGAAAAGGAGAAAAGCCTTATGCCGTCTGTTTTGGCACTTTCCCTGTCATGCCTTGGCTCGTCTTTCCTCAGAAAACTTCGTCTTTGTGCATATTAGCTTTTTTCTAGTCAATATCTTTTCTACTAATATAAATGTTTTATATCCTGGTTTATATTACTACTGCTGAAAAAGTAAATATGAGACTGGTAAATATAAAAGCAAGTATGATACTGCATGCACGCTCCAGTGTGTTCAGCTATTTTTTAGTTCCCAGAAAACTAGTAAAAATGTAATAAAATCATAACTTTTTTGCAACCTTTCTTCAATAAGTCAACCGAATGAACGACTTAGTACCGACTTGGAGAAAAAAGGCATAAAGAATAAGTTGCAAAAAAACTCGAGGAAAAATAAATGAGGGAGCAAACGAAAGTTTCTTCCTTTAATATTATTACGGGTCTCCCAGCACGCGGTTAGCTGCTGTGGTATTAGTTATGGTTGGGGATTTTTAGTGGTTANAGGAAAAATAAATGAGGGAGCAAACGAAAGTTTCTTCCTTTAATATTATTACGGGTCTCCCAGCACGCGGTTAGCTGCTGTGGTATTAGTTATGGTTGGGGATTTTTAGTGGTTAACTTCGTTCCTTTTCCAAGCATGTGTTTTTTATATCCGGTTATGAGCTTGATGGCGCATGGTAGTACAGGGAGATTTCTTTTTCTCTTGAATTGAAGAAAGTTAGTGGGAAGTAAACGAAACCGCAAGTTAGTTATTACCGTATCCAGATAGAAAGCCATTTCCTCAGCTAAACTATGAAGAAAAAGCAAAAAAATGTTAGAAAACACACCTTTATTTCCTTGCTCTATGACCAACATCATTTTGATGATGGTCATGGATATGATGCACGATGAGGGTGAAAGCAAATGTAAACTCTATATGGCTCATTGCATTTACTAAATATAGCAATAATCGCTAACATATTACCTAACTCTATGACCATCATCATTTTGATGATGGTCATGGATATGATGCACGATGAGGGTGAAAGCAAATGTAAACTCTATATGGCTCATTGCATTTACTAAATATAGCAATAATCGCTGAACATATTACCTATAATTTTAAAAGAAAGTGAAAAGGTAAAAAATACATCTGTTTTCTCTCAAGCCCAACAACTAAACATAAACAGCCAAGGAAGGATTGGCGGGAACAATATTAGTTAGAGCGAACAAGAAAAAGCAAAAGTTACAAATAAATAAAAACGCAAACATCAGCGTGACTGTGTAAATGAAAAGCCTTGATGTAAGTAAAGCCAGAGTGTGTAGATTATTAGTCGCAATCTTGGAAAAGCGGACGTTCGGTAAGCCAAGTCATTAGTTACAACGTCTCCAAGACATTAATCTGCCAAGATACCAAGCTGCAATACTGGTGTTTGTGTCACTACCTTTAAAACAGAAAATACTAACACCAAAATATGTACATATATATTTATGAAGCAGGTTCACACGGTACACACATTCGCGTGAAGTGTGTCCACCCTTCATCACATGTATATGTTCATTACATGTCATCGGTAGTAAACAAAAGAAAAAAGAAAATGTTCTCTATTTTGTTATATGCGGCAGCTACAGTTACAAATACTGCGACAAGTAAAAAGGAAGGTTAGTGGTTTGCCCTTTGACGTGCTCCCGCACACTCTTGCTAAAATACCCGTATATTCTTTTCGGCTTAAACTTGTGACCAAATTCACTTTTCTTTTAAATATTTCTCTCATTCTGTACACGGCAAATGTATGATTTTCGTATGTGATGGTGGCGGTGATGTGGGAGTAAAGGCTTTCATTTCTGTATTACTTTGACACCCTTCTCTTTGCGACCATTGTCATTCCAGCACGCATTATTACTAGATACGCCTATCTATCCATCCAAACAACCTTCCATTTTCTTGATCCATATAAGAAAGAAAATAGCCTTTCCCCTTTACTTTTTGCTTGGTTACACTCACTCACTCATTCGTATAGTGAATTGAAAATGGTTGCAAAAAGCTGTGGTGAGACCACAAATTGGCACATTTTCTTAGAAATAAAAATGATCCTTTTAAGGATATACCGGTAAGGATCCAAGATCAACCTATAGAAAGGTGACTTTCCTGGAATAATACATATTCTTGGGTATTTCCACTCTATAGGAATTGTGATGATGATCTTTCTCATCATCTCGTGTTCCGTTTTAGCCGAGTTGTTTTCCGGAGCCGCAAAGTGGAAAAGTGATCCAGATCACTGTAATAATAAGGAACTATTTTTGGTAGGGGAGCAATAGAGTGAAAGTGAGAGAGCGGATGAAGTGGAGGGAGAATGACACAAGAAATGACACTACCATTATTACCGTTACTACTATTGCTATTGCTCTCATCTTATGTGTCTGCATATGGGGCTATTTACGTCGGACTAGTGCAATGAAGAAAAGCTGAGCTGATGACAAAGACATCCTATAATATGGATAATAGGAATTTCTCAAGGATAAAAGGTCGAGCGGAAGGAGCCATTACGTACAGGCAAACCACATACCTGCATATAAATACCTAGTATATGTATCTATTTCTCGGGAATATAATTTTCAATCTCAGCTGTTTCACTTACCATTATTCAGCTTTTTCGTGGATATTGTCACACACATTGCAAAATGGAAGTATTTTTTATATGACCTAAAAACTATCCTGGACATTTTAAAATCAATGTTGCTGTCTTGGGCTGCTAGTAAAACATGCTCTGAGATCGGATGTTCTTGATTTTAAGTATAATATTGCTTTGTTGGTTTACGATGGGAGCCCTTTGAAAACTATACATTGGCTTTCGCATGGCTTGGGGCTCTTCTCATGTAATTATCTTTTTAGAAAAGAAGAAAGATTGGTTATAAAAGTATGAAATTTAGTGAGAGAGAATCTGTTTCTTATTTTATCGTTTTTTCCATCGTCACAGTCACAACAAGACAAGGCAAAGGGGTAGAAGGGCACCAAACCGAAAATCTCCTAGCGCACACCTGTCCTCTTTTCTTACAATTTTCACTACTTCTTTCTTGTGTTCTCATCTTCACAAGAATAAGAAATAAAATGATAATGAGAATGAAGCGTCGCCGCCAAGGCTGAATTTTAGACATTGTACTTCTGTTTTTGATAAGAATTTTTTGACTAGCAGCTAGAAACTTATTTCCATTCCCTATAGTATCTGTTTGTAAGAACTAATAAAGTAGCAAAGAAAAATACTGGACTTTAAAGATTTTGAAATGTATTGCACCTTGCACTTTAGAGAATAATTTAATTTCAAAAAAGAAATACAAACATGTCCATGTTTTTATACTTTTTACCCTTCAGGTAAGAATTGTTTGTCAGTGAATGAAACTGCTTCTGCTTCTAAAGCCGTGTTTGAATTTTCACTTGTCGGAATGTTTACAAAAACATTTTACGCATCCCACCTTATTACGACAATATTCATCATCAGAAAAGTACAACGGCAGAGGTTTACCTTGGCATTATTTGTAAGTTGGTTCTCTTCTGCCCGGTATGGTTCATCTTTTTCTTTTATCAGTATAATAATATTAAAAGAGCCAGAGAGAGCAAAAGGGTATGTCCATATGTCGCCTTGCACGGAACCTTAGCATTATATTTTCCATTTCATTTTTCCTGGTCATGAAAGATTTGTATTTTTCAACTTGATTTACGAGCCAGCAACTAAACATGAAATGCTACAGCAGCAGCAGAAAACTACAAAATCAGTCTCATCGTCATCATCACTATCAGCATTTTCATCAACATCAACCCAATTTCACGTACGGAAAGGCTCGACTTTTTACACTTGACTTTTTTGCCGATCCTTTAGATTTGGTGTTATTATTTATTCAGCTTTCCGCATTCATTAGCAAAGTGGTGGACTGGCATTATTGATGATGGCAATGCGATAAGAAAGGAATAGTAAACGAGCTTCTCTTTCTGATCTAGAGCGCAGCTATTTTCTATATTATGTACAGCACTTTCTACTTCTAATGAATATCTCATGATCTAAAAAGTAAGACATATAGTTTTACAGGGTTGTTTGGTTGCCACTGCTGCTGCTGTTTATTTGCCATCTTCTTCCACCTCAGTAGTAAATAGAATGAAAGGTTGATTACAGGATTAAAAGATCCAATCTTACTTTACTCCCGCTGTTGATTTTGACCTTTCATGGTCGTAAAAAAGTGAATTGAAGGGAGAGAGACAAGGAAATATAAGGATAAATAAAGTGTAACAATATAAATACACATATGAACTAGGTGGTGCGGTGGTGGTGGGAATAAAACGTATCATTTCTGATTTCTGGTCAGACCAGTAGCATAAAAAGAAATGAGTGGGTTGGTGAATTGCATCGGCAGATCCTATAGAATTTTCGTCGGTTCGTGATTGCATGTGTCGAAGTTGATGGCTTCGATGATGACGATAAATACGCTTATACTTATATATGTTACTTCCCTGTTTCTCTCTGCAATAATAACAACACTAGCTGCAGCAGTGCCAATATAAAAAATAATCTTAAGTTTGCTACTTCTTCATAATATTTAGGTAAGCTGTTGGGTATTATTATGACAATAAGAAATTTCTAAAGGAGCTAGTAAAACGAGCCAATCCTCCAACAAAATACATTTTCTTTAGCAATCAATCGTTATTATTGTGGAATTTTTGTTGTTGGTCCAAGCAAGACATAAAAATATGATTAAATGGATTATTTGACTGATGCTATTGTTGATGATAGTGATGATACAATAATGGAAATGAGAGGGAATTAAGTGAGTAGATATGATTACGATATTTTAGATTGTATTGTGGACTGAATATACGTGTATATGCACTATTGATTGCTGCAACTTTCTTCAAAGACAAGTTTTCCTAACGCGATGCAGATTTTAAGGTTTTATTGAGAGGACGCTTCTATCAAAATCTGCTAGTGGATTTAAATAACCCAAAAAAATTGTGGTGACTATTCTGCTAGACGGTTTCTTAATAACTGTTTTGGCGATATACTATGGCAAATGTGTCTACTATTATGTGAAGTTAAAAGCATGTTATTAGAATAGTCTACAAACTCCTGCATGGAATAGTAAACAATATTTAACTTGGACCAAGGTGAAATAGTGTGTCTGCAATTTTAATAACAATAATAACTCCCCTGTAAAATTTCCGTTTTTGCTCTAACTTGAAAAACAAAGAATGAAACGGTTACGATATTTTTGGTAGATCAAGGAACTTGTCGACATGCAAAGTATATGATTATTAGGTCGAAATGTGTTGATGCACTGCATACATGTGTTCAAATGAAAATCGTATGAAAAGTTTAATCATTCATGCAATTCGCTGTTTTAATGGACAGCAAAATCTGATTGGGTTGACTGTATAAGTATTGTGTGCTATAGGATATAAATTAGCAGGATCAATAGTCACAGATTTGCTATCAAATAGTGAACTGGACTATTGTGGGAAAATGAAATGAAAAATAATTATTTGACCATTTGACACTATCTTGGGAGAAAAAAACTTATGCAATAATGAAAATGGCAGTAGAAAACGAAAGCAAATGAACGTTACATTTTATGCAAAGAAATATCGATTAGTAGATTGCCATGTCTCGCACTAAACGTACGCTAAACTCTTGTGCAACCGATTCAACACTCACTCACGCAAAAACGAACAGAGAATATGGAGGAAACGTGTCAAAAGGCATTTCTTTCAAAGCACCTGCTCTCCTCACTTCTTTGTCTTAACTTTGTTTGCGTCGAGTGGTATTATGTAAGCCAACAAACAGCAGTCAGCCAAAAATGTATGACAAAAAGCTAACATTCATGCCTCTGACTAGTTTACTTGTTCATTGCAAAAAAGGAAATCCCTGTTTGAAATGATTTTTTTCTTTATATTGCAGATATAGCATAAAATGAAAACTTTTTACGGCTATTTTTACATAGATTCATACTCCCACTGGCTTTCCCAGGGTTCTCATTTTTTGCAAAACTAGCAAAAAAAATCTTTGTCATACAAACAGTAACTTTTGGTGTAGTTACCACGTAGGAAAGTAAGAGCTTTATGTGTGTGTCGTTACAACATTTACTTTTGACCTGAATCAACAACTATTTTATATTTTTTAGCACAAGAATAAAAAGGGAAGTAATGTTATCGTTTGGTTCTGGTGGTGTTGTTCTTTACAAGAGCAGATAGGAAACTAAAAGAGTGAAATTTTTATCAATAAAAAAGTAGGGAAAAGGTAAAATATAGGTTGAATGAACACAGAGTAAGTAAAAAAGTAAAATTCTGCTGGATTGTAGTACAGTGTATAGTAATCTATCTTTATCCACTGCTCCCATAATAATCATGTGTCGTGTTTAGAGGAATAGTGAGTTTCAGCGGCGTGTTATTTGGCTTAAATCTGAACTGGCCTTCCTCACCGTGTCGAAACACGAAAGAGCGTTGAGGACCAACCCAACAGTTTTCATCCTCTTCATTGTATCGTCGTGTAGGAATTCTTTATTGTACAGGGAAGGGCAAACAGATTTTTTATTATCTTGAAAGGGATAGCCCAGGATAAGACTTCACTGCTGTTGCCGCGGCCGATGACCTAAAATCCATAATATCACTTTAAAGCAAGTGCTTTTGCGTAGTTTTATATAAGTAAAATGGTGAAACTGATGATGAGAGTGAAAACCACTGAGACGAAAATGATACTAACAAAGAAGTTTTGGATGGTGTGGCGATGATAGTAAAGAGATCGAGCACCAGAATATGTAATATATTGTTGGAATAGATGCACTTTACTTTATCTTTGTCTACCTTAGTTGGCAATTGTCCCAGTGTCGTAGAGAGCAAGTCACTGGCACAGTTAGTCACTAGCGAGGATCACCATTACTACCATTGAATGAATGCCGTTTGCGTTTAGTGAATTCTCTAAAGTTACTCTCAAAGCTATTTCTCTACACACCTTTGAAGGAAATAATGCCAGATTGAACATTTTTTACCGTGCCATGTAATATTCCTTTGTTGAGGAGTTTCTGCAATTGAACTAAACAAACCTTCAGAATAGAATCATCGAATTCTTCTCTTTGTTTAAACCTGTACAAGAAATTTTTCTTTGATAATGTTAGCCATATGACCATAATAGATGCATTTGATGGCAATAAAAAATTTAAACCAGACTTGCAAAAGTGCATAGGTACTGATATAAAATGCATTTTTCTACCCGAATTCTTTTACTGTAAACGCCAATTTACATAGTTGAAATCAAAGAATGCCCCACTACCCCTCAATATCAAGCTATTGATATTTAAATTGTATTATCATGTAATCCTGCAACAATGCACTTCAAGGTAAAATACTGCACATTTGTCATTGTTATTGCATTCCTAAAGCTTTTTTATTTGTAATAGTTTATCGTACAGAAGTCACAAAAATGTTTTCTTTGTTCGGAATTGATTGAACAGCTTTTATTCTTCCCCTCAGCTCAGGCTTTGGTTTCAAAAGCAAATAATAACACCATAACTGGTCTTCTTTTGCAAAGTCAAGCTAACTCGTCTTTGATCGAGATTGTATCAATAAACGAGATCGAATCATCATCAACTTAATCCATCTGTCTTATTATAATTAGTTCGATACCTGTTTATTCAATATGAGTGGTTAAGATTAAAAAATAATGACAGTTTAATATTTTGTATCCCGCTAATATGCACTTGTGCAAAGTAAGTGAACCGATATAATTATATTGATTCTCGTGAGAGAAGACGGATATGTAAAGAGACAGACAGTGATATATAGATAATGCTACAACTGTATATTTACTTATCTTAAGAATTTGGTAGATTACAAAGGGATCACATTTTTCTTCGTTGTCATTTTTACTTTTAGAAAATTCATTTGAGCCCGGTTGCGTATTATTGGCAATGTTAAAAAGTGAACATGCACAAGATCAAACTGCAATGACTCCTCTTGAACTATTCATCTAATGAATAATGCAATCTGGCTGTAATAATGGCATAATCTGTTTTGGGGTTTCTCTACAGCTCATCTCATCCGTCTCCGTGAATTGGTCTTGTTTTGTTGCTGGCAGGTACAAGCTGAATTAATAATAAGAGGAAGAAAGGTAGATATAATGGAAAGCATTTAGAGAAATTGTTAGTTGATATTGTAGCTGCTGTTGTTGAAGTTTTGCTACTCGTTAACAGAGAATGCTTGTTTGAGCAGGGCAAAAGATCAAAAATCTGGTAAGCAGGTGGTATAGAAGCTATACAGGTAGTTATAAGTTTTTGAATCTGTTTGTTGTATGTAGTCAAGTTCTCAAGTTTGTTCGTTGGGTTTATTCCATTGTTGCAGAGTAATGCTCATTAATATCATCGTCGACTTTACTTATAATATCGATCTAGATTTTTATTTGTAAATTAGAGTTGAATAATATTACGTCTACCTAGACAAAGGTTTGATTTCCTATTCACTTATCCTTAACAATCAAGGGAATAGGCTATTTTATCATCTCAAACACATTTTACAGCAGGTTTTTAGAAACAAGAAAAGCAAAGACGGCAGGCACCTCCAATGATTTTTATAACCATATTTTATTCGTTACAATTGCATCTTCAACTGCCTACTTGATTTGCTTCTTTGCTGTAGGGCTCCACATTAAAACTTGAATATCAACCTTAAGCTAATTCCTTTCAATTCACGTGAGGAAAAGAAAATGAGGAGACGAGTCGTCATTATTATCGTGTCGTGGCAAGCGAGAATTTTAGCTAAGAAAAAATTAAAGCAGGGCCCTATACAGAGCAAACGGGTTGATCCAGTCATTCACACTTAAATTTGATTGCAGCTGTTGTTGTTAGGATTAAGTTGCACTCTCCGACTCAGAGATGCTGTGTATTACAATTCACCTTATTCTCGAGTCAAAACTTGAAACCGTTATAAAAACCCTTTCGTCATATAATGCTGCTGATTATTTAATGATCTCGTCCACTGTAGCAATAGTAGCATTGCTCCCGAGTAATAAGAAAATAAAATATTGTTTTATTCAAATAAAACAGTTTTAATTTGTGAAAAGGTTTTTACTTTTTTGTTTTTATTTCAATCTGTACAATTATTCAAATAAAACAGTTTTAATTTGTGAAAAGGTTTTTACTTTTTTGTTTTTATTTCAGTCTGTACAGTTATAATTGGTTCAGTGAGAGAAACTCGCGTTTTGATATATACGTATGATCATTATCGTTACCGGGTTGAGCAATAAGTTGCTGATAATCTTTTTAGAACAAATTTTGTGGAAAATATTCTTCTACGTGTTTTCTTTAAATGATACAGGTAATAAATCTTGAAAGGTGAAGACCCAAAGTGTAAACAGGGAGGGTCCTTATTGTATAATCAACTAGGGAAATTAATTGCCTTGTAGCTATGTACATGGAGCCAAGCTTCAAATGGTAAATATTGTAATTGTGTCAGATCAATAAACTTGCTCTTGTTTTTTCTCACCGGATTTTACTGTTATTTATCCAAATGTAGGCTAGCAATGTAATCAATATCTGTTTTAGCTGCAGATTTAATCAAATATTTATTTTTTAAAGTTTACCCAGCCGTGTTTTAATTTAAAAAATAAGTTGCAACCAACAAGACTACATTCTTATAGGTAATGTCTGATATCATAGAAGAGACGCTTTGTAATGAACGGAGAGAAAACAATGCAGAAGGAAACGTTTCAATGGTTCCTTTTTCTTCTACTTTTACTCGATTTTTACAAAGTTTCCTTTTCTCGCTCTTTTAATAAATGTATGCACGCTATTTTATTACACTTCTTTTGTAAATTAAGATATGTTGGATTGTATAAGAGAGGATGAAAAGAAAAGGAAGCGAGTGAGAAATTAATTGAAAAATTGCAGATCCTGCAACCATTTTCTTGTTGGAAAAAGAACATGATGTCTTGATTTGTGCGTTCCCACTAACTTTCCTTTTATTAGAGTTGAGTACAAGGAATAGGTATTTGCTTCTTTTTTCTCGGTTATAACATTCATTAAGTTATGCTCCATCCTGCCTGCCAGGCAAGAGTAATCTTACAGCGCATTATATATTTTTTCTTTTCTTCCCAACTCTCTTTCCGTCTTCAGTTTTAGCCTTCTCAGAGAAAGCCAGTTTCTCTTCTGCTGCTGGTTTTGCTACGACGGCGGTGGGAAGTGCGTGGAAAGAATACAAGGTGCTTAATGAGAGAAACTCGTGAAAATGGCCACCTATTCCTTTTGCCTGAATACCTCACTTAAAGGCTGACTTCTTTTTCTTTTACTTACAATTTTACTTTTCTTTTCTTCGTGCATTCATTCAACTTTATTGAATCCCACTCTCCAAAACTATGCAGGGCACACACTCGCATGAGAATAATATGTAACCTACCAAGCGCAAAGTCTTTCACATCTCTTTTCATTTTCACTCATTTTCAGTTCTTCTTTTCTATTTTTTTTACTGTAGACTTTTCTTTTTCATCCTACAGTTTCCATTATTTCCTTTCATTTATTACTCGTTTCGCTACAAAACGCCTCTTCTTTCTCCTGTTGAAGAAGCTGCAGTATTTTGAATGGAGAAACTTTATACCATGTATAATCGGTTAGCTCAATCGCTGTTGCACTTTCGAAGAGTTTTTTCTACTTTTCCTATCTCTCTATTGCTGTAGTACACTACTTTAGGTAGTTTTACAAGGCTGTGTGTGACCGGAAATATCTAAATTATAGGCCCTTGTTAAACAGGGAACCAGAACATGTCACAAACCCACAAGCATACGAACCGATTACAGTTGGATGAGGTTGATACAATCCAGAGGCATCATGGTTACAAAAGTCTTTTTATTCTCACTCTTTTATTTCAAACTTTTCTCCATTTTAAATACCTACACAGGCAGTATATTATTTGGTCTGTCCTATCATCGCCCCTTTTAAAGTCTTAAAAGGTTCTAAAACTTTCCAACTGGAACTATAAATATATCATGCAGTGTAATAATAAGCTTAGCAACTAAAATTACCTCAAAATCTACCGCTACCAGGAACCCTCAAAGAATGCTATCAGCACTGGATTAAAAAGTTTTGCAAGAATTTTAGCTGTACTCGCAGTAGCTACACGCGCTGTAGTAGAATCATGTCGTTTGTCCGATACCATTTATTATTATGTCGTCGTAAGTCTCTCATCATTTCCAATAAAGATAAGGACAGCTTTAATACTCATTCCATCCACAATCAGTCTAGTCACGACGTGATAAGTAAGGAACGCTGTTTCTCCCTTGACTTGTGACATTATTTCTTTTTATATGTATAAAGCAGCAGGTTATGAGGAAAAGTCAAGTTGACTGTGAACAGATGCGCTGGAAAGTTATGAGTTTTGTCATGATAAAGGGCAAGAAGTGCATAACAATGCAAAGTGAATACCGCAATGCTTACTACTTGCTTTTGACATTTTTCCTTGGATCTATAAAGAGAAATACTCATCGTAACATCCTTCGTGTAGGCAAAATGGATTTTTATTGCTGCCGGTGTTGTGCTCCTGGAAAAGGTGAATGGATGGATGGTTACGGGATCCTTTCCAGCGGAGCAGATAGTAAATGACAAGTCACGGCTGATGTGTACCAATGATAATGTGAATGCGTTGCTGACGACCTAAATTACCTTTGGTACACATCACGTTCCTTAATTTCTTGGAACGAAGAAATTCATTCATGTATCTCTATCATCAACCTCAATCCACTCGTTACAATGCATTGCGGCTTGATTATAAGGACCGTACAAATTTAACTTTGGCTGTCTTTACATACGTAGAGTGAGGTTGTAGTTGGAAGGCAAAGTAGGATCAAGCCACTTACGCAAAATCCTAAATTCTAGATTCCTTTTCCAGTATCCATC
>JAANSO010002573.1:0-13187 GCA_036507315.1 Lepidocyrtus fimetarius
TCTTGTGGCAATTCAATTTTAGTTCAACTTTAGTCCACGGTGGCGCTAGGAGTTTTTCGGGACTTCACACAGACCGACAGACTGACAGACAGACAGACAGACAGACCGACAGACAGACAGACAGACAGACAGGAATAGAGCTTTATAATAATAGATTATATAAGTATTATTGGCAGCAATAGATCCTAATCAAACTCACACTTTTCACCCGACTTTCACATTCCACACAAAGAGACGGTCAAAAAGTTGCATTTCATGGAATAATGGAATATAATGGATGAGTAAAGATAAGAAAAACCATATTCAAACAAGATTGAGACAGGAAAAGAGAATTTTACAATATCCATTACGCAAGTAAAAGCTGCCAAAGAAAATTAAAAGCTAGTGAAATTGCTTTAGTGTAATTTTCCCCAAAAATTCAATTAATACGTGGAAAATTACAAAAAACGGGAATTAGATCAAAGAGGGAGTAAAAAGAAGGAGGAAATTAATAAAATTGATGAATCAAATCGGACGTTTTCCTTTATTTCAAGAGAGGATGGTAATGCATGAAACTAAAATGTCAAAGATGATTGAAAATCTAAAGGACTGACTAATAAATGTATGTAATACGAGAAATGATGTGGTTGGGACAAATTTAAAGTTCAACTTGTATAAAGAGATCGCCTTCAAAACATTGGTTCCTGTTTCATTGATGGCCTTAAAATAAGATTCAAATCGGGTTCCCTTCTATGTGTTCCTTTAGTTTATCACTATCGTCAACTCTCCAAAACTGTTAAGTTTGTGACCGCAAGGAAAATGACCTGATTTTTATGACCAACACGGAAACAAAAACTGAAGGATTTTCGTGTTCTCTTCTCCTTAATCTTTCAATGTTTGTAATATTTTCAGCTATAGTTTTTCCTATAGTAAACTTTCCAATGTAGGAAGCCTTTTTAATGGAAAGTTTCTAAATCATTCATGTCACGTTGCAAAATCCTTTTAGAATGTTTTGGGAACAAAAAAGTGAGCGTCGATGAATGAGTGTACAATTGAAAATAAAAATCAGGGAAATCCTTTTAAAATGCTTAACGTTTTGTATTTTATTTTTGCAATTCACTTAAAATATAAGCTTAAATACTTTAGTGAAAGTACGTTGTAAAAAGTGAATCAAAACCTTATTTTGAAATCTAGCCAATTCTGCATATAATTTAATAATGGCATTACTCCATTAAAATAAACAGAAAATCTTGTTACACACGTGAAAATACAAAACGTCGCCAGGGAATAATACAAATTTACTTTTTAAAAGTCTGTTTACCTTTTTTTATAAAGTTCTGTCTGAAATGGAAAAATTCAAAAAGGAAAGACTAAAAGGCAAATGCCCAGAGAGAGTGTATTTCTTACGGTGGAGGTGGTTAAGGGAACTTGCTTAATGCTTGAAAGAATTTTTTCAGTGAATGCCACTTTCCTTTAAAGTTATAAGCTTGGGAAGACGGTGAGAGCTTTTTGGCTGACCAAACCTCGAAATAAATAATCATGGACGGTTTAAAATTCATGAGCCCACAAAACTTTAAATAGAGAGACACAGTAAAAGAGGACATGTAATTGAAATATTTTATGCACTTAAAAGAATAAAAGATGATCTGCTACTTTTGTTAGGATGACTAAACATGCGGTTTGGAATGCTTTCAGACAAGAAGTTTTATACATGAATTACATGACAATTAAAAAATCGTCAAGGATATTCTTCTTTATTGTACTTTAACAATAACATATTTGCGCGTTTGCCATTACCTGCGCCATTTAATCAGAGCTTGCTTTTTATTACAGATTTAGTAACAAATTGATTTTAATTAGCTCCGACCAACTATTCAATCATGCTGAGTTTGCCGTTTCGGATTCTAGCGTTTATCACACTGATAAAATTTCATCCAGTTTATGGTAAGATTTAATACCTTGTTGTTACATTAGCCAGTTATGATCCCTTTGTAATTTGCAGGGTTAAATTGCTACGAGTGCATTAGCGGCCCTACCGGTGGAACCTGTGATGTTGCCTCCAACTCAAGCATAAGAAATTGCGATGCTGGTGCCATTGCTTGTATTCAATACCGAGTTGAATATGATTACGTATTCGGAGCATATTTCATCAGGTCATGCTTGCACGAGGGAGATAAACCCTGCCTGGACAAACATTTTGACAGTGAAGAAGGCTTATCAAACTTTGTCCACCCGTTTAACTACCAGTCTGCCCTTTCCTGTCTTCGTGACTCCCGTTCTAAATCTAATTTAAAACCACCCGTGTCTCCTGATCAAGACGTTCCAAAACAAGAAGCGTTTTTAAAATACAAAGTCTATTATAGAAATTTGAGCAACTCAATAAGCCGAAAGAAATTTGGGAGCAGCGGTAATCCATTAAAAGGAGCTCCAAATATTAGAGGTAAACTGTTAAAACGACATTTTTTAATTATTCCGGACAAATAATGCTAAAATCGTGTAAATTTAGAGCGGCAATGTTATTCTTGTGAGAATGAAGTGTCAGAAGATGGTTTCAACTATGCGGAAGAAGATCATATAAACTCAAACGTGGATAGAAGCTTTGTTCCAGCCTGCGAAACTAACGTTACGCCCGCAGTGATAACATGTCCAAATGCTCGTGGATGTGCGGCAATGTGGGAAGTGAGAAAGAGCGCTGGAACTAAGAGAATATCAAAAATTTGGAGAGGGTGTTGGCACGATGGTGAGCAAAAATGTCTTCGAGGAAGTGGAACTAGCAGATATCTGGGTTCTTCTCGAGACAAAGAGTCTTGCAGCAGAGAATATGAACAGGCACTTCCAGGAGTTTACCTAGCATGGTCTGGATTAAAAACGATTCAAACTTCATCTGACTACAACAACTACATAAGCTGTCGTAATGCTGCACTTGAAATAGCTGGAGCTGAATCAGATTTGAAGCTTACTGAGGATATTCCAGATAGCAGTAACTTTGCAAAAATTCGGTATTTTTACTGCGGACCTAGAGCAAAATGCAATGAGTGGGACTGGCGGCAAACCACAAGTCGTCCTGTAGTTATCACTAGCAGCACAACGGAGCAAAGTTCGACTTCTTTAACAAAATCCCCCACAATTAAGTCTACTTCTCATGTTCCAACGGTGAGGAATGCTACTGGAGACATTCATGAAGGGTGTTTAATTATTACAGCACCTCAGGAAGAAAACAGTGCTTCTCAAGCAAAACAAATGCTTAGCAAAAATTTGTTACTTGTCTACCTTTTAAAAATTATCTAATTGGATTTCTGATATTAGTTTGCGTACACAATTTTGTATATTTTTATAATAAGTCAACATGTACTTATACTGTAAGTTGTGCAGCAATGATATCAATAAAGTCTAATTTGCATTTTAAAAATTCTAACTCCAGTCAAGTATCCAATTTTATAATCTCCTATCGTTTTTCTCTGCTTTGTTTCTTACCTACATAATTTTTAACTAATCTTTGTTTTATTACAAATTAAATAAAAAATATAAAAATCTACAATTCACGCCTAACAATGAAAGGAACACCTATTGCAATTGTGCGTTGATTATATATTTTAGTAATAGATTGGCGTTAGAGTTAGATATATGCAAGAAACAGTCTGCAACACACTAGTTGCTATCTAGTTCTTTTTTCAAACAACTTTCCAAGTACAATTTAGCTTTTATGACCTGATGATGATTACTTGGAGTACATAAGAGAGTCCGTTGTCAATCATCTTGCAAAATTTTGGAATACCTTTTTAGCTTTCTTATGTTAGCTCACTTTCCTATAATTAGTGTTCACTTCTCCCTTGTCTAGCTAATTATCCGCGCTTCATCTTCAAATAGATATATACTTTTTAGATAAAAAATAAATGACCAATTCTCTCTCATTTGGCGTCAGCTTTGTCATTGTTAGTGAAAGTGGACGAAGATAAGAAGCAACAGACAGAAAAACGAGAGTTTTTATAATATTCTGTCTGACATTACATTTCATTACAGAACATCAGCATAATAACATTAGATTGCAGGTTTGTTATGACTCTGTCATGTCCTAAAGTGCACGTTTATTTCTCTTTACAAACCTACAACTCCCCAAGGCTCTCATACTTTCCCAATCCAGAAAGAAAGCTCTCAATTCTTTTACATTCCTATTACAAACCATTACAAACCCTTTCATATTTCGGGAAAACTTTCCCTAAAACTTTTGGTAATCTAGAATATTAAGCTTCTTTTCCCGATAGAGAATATCTCTGTTAGGAGTAAGCTACTTTAGAACAATAAGGTTTTTACACGCGAAAAGCATTGTTGAGCTCAGCAGAAATAGCTGCACTCAAAGGAGAGAAAGGGCAATCAACTCAATTTTCAGAGAGGACATTCCCTTCCTATAAACACTGCTAATGGGCTTCGTACACAGGCTTCTTTTGCTTCGGCTATCCTTATTTCCTAGTCTTTTCTTAAAATACTCCAAAAGTTATATAATTTGTACAAGTGTATCTTACTTTGTAGTAGGGATTTAGATAAACTCATTGTTTCACCAGAGAGAATTTACGTAACATATTTCGTTTCTTTTTTTAATAAGTTTATTACACAGGAAAAATCTATTAAACATAGAAAAAGAGATAATGAATTAGAAAAATAACAACCTGTAACCATCCCCTCACTATATTTGAGTTGTATGAATGGGACATTAAAGACAAAAATGTCGTTTTTAAAGTACGTTTTCCCATTCGAGGCAAACGTGCGTAAGAGTAAAAGTATGACACGGCTTTTTCATGCTTACAAAATACGTTACAAGCTCTCTTTTGTTTTGAAACCAAAGTTAAAACTTTACATAATATTTTTATGTGCCTATTCAACTGTTTCTAATAACCGTTGGCATCCTACACATCCTCTTTCCCTTCGCCATATATTCGCTCATATTGATGAGCTTATAACTGAAGAGAGATTTAAACTTTAAAAATGAATTGTTACAACAGCGTTTTTCCAGTAATGATCTCTCGATTTCGTGTTAAAATGAAAAACCATTGAAAGATGAAAATAGTCATTAAAAGACGTCTTTAATTTTATATCGTTTTTAAGTTTATAAAACAAATTTTGTTTTATTCATTTTATTTGTTTACCAGAACCTTTGGTTTCATTAGTGGTTAAGTTAATGTTTATTAGCACAAATTATTATAATATGCAATACTAAGTTTAACTTGAACACATGATATGAAGTCCTCACATTTTCATCAACTCTTTTCATCTTTTTTGTCCAACTCAGCATAGATTTGCAGCTTCCTGTTTAGGAAAAATAAGCTGTACGGTTGATATAATATCCTTCTTACGTAAATGAAATTTCATTTGAATAGAGAAACGGACTTCACACTTTCATCTCCAGAGGAAAAAACACGGGTTTGTAACCGTTTCTCTCAAACAACTTTCCCACTCGTGTTTGTCGTTGCCAATAGAAAAAAAGCTCGAAAAAGTCTCCAGAGACACTCTTTTCACTCTCTCTCACACGGACGAATTCTCTGTAAGGGAAGTCTATAAAAGGATGTTAGATTTGATAGAAAATGGCATTCTCTCTCTCCAGAACGGGTTTTTAGAAGAAAACACAACAATGTCAATAGGCAATATAAAAGCATTACATTTACTATCCTATTTATGATTACATTTCAATAGAAAGAATAAAATATGGAGTCTTCTTTCTCTTTCATGGAAATATAAGGAGAATTCCAATGGAGGAAAGGGAATGGATGTTCAAGCAATTTTCATAAAAGACTTTTTAACTGCCCACTCCTCCTCTCTTAAAAATTGTCTAAAAATCATGTTGAACTTGAATGACTTAGAAAAAGGAAAGGAAATGATGTGAATATAATCATACAAGTGAACAAATAGGAATGAAATCTGATATCAGATATCAGAAAATTTCTGCTCTGATTTTGATCTGATCTGACATGCATATCAGATCAGATCAGTTGCTTTTATATCAGATCAGATATCAGATCAGAAAAAATTGGCTGATATCAGATCAGATATCAGAAAAACCATATCAGATCAGATCAGATTCCATCCCTAAACAAAATTATTTACTTCCGTGTTGAACTTTTAATAATTTTCACATTTTATCCTAATTCTACCTTAATTAATTGAAAGGTAATGTCAGTCAGTGGAATGAAATGAACACTCGATAACTTCATCACCACCAACTTTACCCACCTTTCCCATGTCTTACCTCCGCTTTCAATCCTTTCGGAATACACAAGGTAAAGTTGACTTTCAAAAGCAACAAAAACTGCATGGATAGATCGATAGAAAAGTGCATTGTACCCTCTACTATTTTTAAGAGTAACAACCCAGCAATAAAATTTACCTTGAGTGTACAGGCTGAACTCGTAAAATATTGGAGAAGAAAAGAGAAGTGGAAAGAGGTGGCTTCATGGTTATTCTTTCATCGTCTATTTTTAATTACATCGAAGTACTTTCCCCTTCTTTTCCAGTCGGGAACTCTGAATACACGGAAAGGTTACGATCACCTTTTTCTTTCCAAGTAAACAGTGGATTGAGACACTGGTTTGGAGAAAATAAAGTCGATAAAATAGAAATAACGGATAAATGTCGTTTTCTCTACAAGACCAATCAATTTTGAATGCAAAAACAAAAGAAATGACAAAGGTGGAAAATTAAATTGAAAAATAATCTTGTTTCACTATATCGTCGTTTGCTCTTGAAAAAGGGTCAAGTCAAATTCAATACTCGACTAGAAAAAGGACCGTGTCAATCGACTTGAACCCTTTTCATTACGTATATTATGATTATGTCAATCACACCCTCGTAGTTAAATTTCGTGAGGTTTAAACAATAACTTTCTGATGTAATAAAAATTTTAAAGAATTAAATAAAATTGAATAGTGGCGGCGTTAAGTAGAATATTTAAAATATGAATATCAATTAAGATCAGGTTGTTTTTTTCCTAGACTCTTATAGAAACAGCAAACAACAAAAATAAAGGTAAAATAAAATCTTAAACCGTTGTTTGCCGCCATCATCTCCTACAATATTTATTTTACATTAGAGCTATAATTAAATCGTTTTTGTAAGGTTACACCATTTTGGAAGTTTTAGGGTTTCATTTAGTTTCCTGCAATAACTTGCAATTGCAATCTGGAAGTAGTAGTTTAACAGAATTTTTTACAACCACAGTCACCAGGTCTAGATAGCAAAGACTTGAAACACCCGACAACTTTTACAATTTTCAAAGTAGAGGAAAGTGATGGACACGTTGACAACGAAGGGGAATAAGGTAGCTGTAAACGTTTTTATTTCAGTCGTAAACACAATGGGGCTCCTCCAAGGCTGCCGAATTATTCAAGCAAAAAAGCTAAAATTGAATGAAATAGAAAAAGAAAAGATAAATTTATAAAATGATGTTGGATCCACCTAGATTTTTTCTTTATCTTCCTCCTTCAATTGTAATCTTCTCATAAAAAGTAGCTAGATATTTCTGGACAGAAAAGAATGCCAAAAAATCTCTGAGCGGTAATAATGAACATTTAGAAATGATATGAAATGATGAGCTCGTAACTGAAATGCCGACGGGGTGGAAAGAAAGATTTCTTTTCAACCTTTTAATAACAATTCCAAAAAAATCTCTGAGCGGTAATAATGAACATATAGAAATGATATGAAATGATGAGCTCGCAACTGAAATGCCGACGGGGTGGAAAGAAAGATTTCTTTTCAACCTTTTAATAACAATTCCTCCAGGAAAGAATGATCCTTTTTATGATGTTTTGCAATGTACTTGTTCATATAACTGTGAAAAATCTCGTTCTGATTTTGATAAATTTATTATTATCCTGCTGTCTATGCTATTGTAATCATCCTAATCTCTTTTCTGGTGGAGGTAACCTCATTAGGGAAGGTAATATTGTAGCGATTACCAGAACAGATTTCTGGAACTGGAAAGGGAAGAAACGTACATTATCAGACATGATTCGCAGTTTAAGCAGTAAAATGGAATGTTGCAGGTCAGACAGCAGACAAAAGATTGAAGCTAAATTAAAAGTTTTCGATACATAGCAAGAAAAGTTTAAAAATGGAATAACTAACACGCCAATTAGGATCCAATATTTATAGAAACCAAATTCTTGAATCAGGTTTCTTTTTCACATCTAGTACTATTGTTTAAATTATTTCATGATTAAGCTTAAAAATTGCACAATTTATTTATTTGCTTTAGAAAGTTAGTTAATTAAAAGAACAAAATCCTTTGCCGCTGCATTCTTAACAAAGCATGATTGTTGAGGAGGTAATAAGAGAAAATGACAATCATTATTTATGAAAAATGAAGACGATTAAACAAAAAACGCTTCCTTGAGAAGAGGATATAGTTTCCTAACTTCCCCATTTTTTCCCTTTTTTAGAGAGACTGCGATGCAGTGCTGATGATGAAATTTGTTCTTGTTCCCTTCTCTCTTTGCTTGTGCTCATTGTTCTGCAAGAAATGAGATTGTAAGACATGACAAATTGCAAAGTTATTTAGCGGCCGGCGGCTAATATAGATATTTGTTACCACCCCAACAAACAACGGACTACAAAAATGAGCGGAGAAAGTTGTGTAAATCAAATAGAAAAATGCTCTGGGAAAATATGACGGGAAATAATGAAAGTTGTGTTGCGTAAGTTTTTAGGATTTTTATACAGTTTCTTAGAAGGAAAAGTGTCTAAGCTCATTATATAGGAATGTCAGTGTTCATCTTTCTCATCTCTGCTGTCTAATATTTCACATAATCTATTTATTTTATGCAGTGCCATGATGTGCACATGTTTGCCTTGAAGTGAATGTTTCCCATGCGATTTTCTTTGTCATTCTTGGTTGTGTCTGTTATTAGTGTAAACTCCTAGAGACGAGACACTGCATGACTTACATATTCAAACATGTTAATTAAAGAACACAGACGGTAGTTTTTGTTTTCTAAAAACTCTTCAAGAAAACGTTATTTTTTGCATTAAATAGCAATCCATTTCCAAGTGGAAAATAAGCCCGGTCCATAATTCGTTGATTTTGCATTTAAAAAAAAGGATTATTAGAAAATGACAATTTTTTCTAGTTTTTGCGGCTTTGATTTTGAGAGTGTATGGAAAACAGAAAAGGAAGACTTTTTACTCACTTTCTGGCAATGTGTGTGCACTTTCGCTCCAATTTACTATTCCAGTCAGGCTTTTCCGTTCCATTTCAGGAGGAGCGATAGGATTACGAGAAAAAACGGAAGAGAAAAAGAGAAAGTCTTTTTTGGCTACTTTTCTCTTTCTCAATATGTAACAGCAAACATTATCATATCTAAAGGAAGATGTGGAAAATAGCTTTAAGGTTAGTTTATCCCGCGTGATTCTCTTTATTATTCTGAATATTGAATAGTTATTCCATTTTTGCAGTCACGTGTTTTTTCCTTCCTTTCACGCTGGATTTCAAAGAGGAAATAAAACACATTTTACAGAGAGATTAGACACTTTTGGTTCATAATGTGAAACAACTTTGAAAACTTGAAATGATATTGTTGATGGTATTGACGCAAAGGGTAGAAAGTTGAAAGGTAGAGAAAGTGAACTCAATTCAATGACTTGTAATAATAGTAAAAATGAAGGGAGTTTTTTAGTAGATTTGAAATTTCTGAAATGAAAGGTCAAACACAAGGTTTATTTTACCTTTTTAGGTTTCACAGGATTTGATACGTAAAACGCTTCTTTGTTTACATTTTTTTTAAAATGTAGAATTCTGCAACCTTTGATTCAACTCAATTAAAATTTGTTAAAGATATTTTAGTGGCTTTTGTGTCTAAATTTAATTGTAATTCAATTTTGGGAAATAAAATCAGAATAGGTATGTCAATTTCCACATTTCACATTCTCATTTTCCTTTCGTTGTTTCCATCCGTCATCCGTATTCATGAGGAGGAGGAAATACGCGGTTGCTCTGGTTCTGCTGAAAATTCTTGCCTTATAAAATGAAATTAGTGGGATTACATCTTGCAAACTTAACATGGTTTTTATAAGAAAGTCAACAGCATTCACAACCATCATCATCAGAACACTCTATTTATAAAAAAGAAGAGCTATCACAGAGGGAAAGTTTCTTGTCCTGCTTTATTAACCAATTTTTACGCAATTTCAGAGATTATTTTCAATTTAGGTTTCTACCCAGTGATTATCATTCTCGATAAGAACAGCAAATCTACGTAGAAAATAGACAAGGGCAAGAGTAAAAAGTTTAGTAGCAAATGAGAAGTAGCCGGACTTAAATTCTTGTTTGTAAATTTGCATAAGCCCAGTATTTTATTACAAATCTCACTCCCCCTTTTTGATGATGACAATGACAATGAAACAGGACAGGTCCACACCTTAAATTGTAGAGGAAAAAGATTAATAGGAGGATAAAAGAAGAGAAGTTTAACAAAATCACTTGAAATTTGCAATTTCATGTGCCAACTGATCTAAAAAGACTACAGGATTGCTAAAAGTCGTTAAGAGAAATTACTAAATCTTGTTTTAACATCCGGTTTTAGGTAGTATGCTTGCGAACTGCAACGTAAGCACCAGCATATAAGAAGAAAGTTTTCCACCATTTTCTTAATAAAGAACAACGCGCTGAAGAAACCCTTTTGAGCTGCGACCCTCACAGCAAATATAAATCTTAAAATCCATTTTATACATAACGTAAAACTTAATACTATATCTCAACCTTCTTTCCTGAAACTGTACTCATCATCCAAAAATAGTGGAGAAACTATCTAGCCTTGTCCACCACGATAGCTTTGGAGCAACGTTTCTACTTCTCATTCAGAAAAAAGTCAACAAGACTTCTTATGCAATCAAGTATATTATTATCCACGAGAGTTGTCTGTTTGTTGAAGCAAAGTTGGAAAATAGTTAAGATTCGAAAAGTTCTCTTTATTAATGTCTTCAGGAGAAAAGAAGCACTAGTTTAGTAGAAAATCATATGAGAAAGCGCAATGAATTTCACAAAATTGACCGAGAAAATAAAGTAGTCTCCTCTTCTCCATTTTGTTTTGTGTTGCTTTCTTCCCATTCTGCATTTCACTTTCACTTTCGACAATGTTGACTGAAATGCCTTAAGGATGATTAGGCAGTTACGAATCCAATAAAGTTTTGCACGATGCGATGAAGATGCTGCTGATGTGAAAGTTGATGACGAAGAAGAATAGTTTCCCATTTCGACATTACTTTTCGGCTTCTTTGCAACTACTTTTTATGTTAATAAGAAAAGCTGAGACAAGCATAAGCAGATTCCAAAGACTTTTCCCATTAAGCAATAAACTACAAATCTTTTTGTAAGAGCACACTCTTTTTCTATAAAGTTTGTTTTGACTAGTTTTTGTAAGAAATTTTTTAGGAGGGAGAAGCGGATTTGGATTATCAACAGGCTGCTTTTAGCAAATAATGGGTTGTTGTTCTGAAAGATATAATGTTCTTGTAGCTTGCTAATGATTGCTTGTTATGCACCTATTCTATTTGATGATGAGACCTGCTATAATTGCTATTGTTACAATAAAGGAGCAAACAGGAATGGTGCTAAAATACTCAACACCAAAAAACACTGAAAAATTATAGAAAACCGAGTAAATTCTGGTTTTAAATGAAACTAGGATTATTTTCATCACCTTCATCTTCCTTTTAGAAAACTAATCACTTAATCACTCCTTTTTGTTGGAAAAGGTAAAAATTACATTCATTTAGTTATTTGGCGAAAGCTCGCAGTTTATTCACAAAATTTCTATTCTTCCTCTCAAGCAGCCTGAAATGTCTACCTATTACATTCATTGTTTTTATTATTGCAAAAAGCTCTCAACACATTGTTTTACTGTTATTCTTGCATTTTACAAGCCTTAAAATAAGCATTCAAATACTTTCCTTCCGTGTGTTCCTGCTTCCCACATTTATCAACATTGTCCACTCTCCAAAACTTTTTAAGTGTGAAGCCAGAAGGAAAATGAACAGATTTCCATGACCACTACAAAAAACAGGATTTTCCTGTTCTCCCTTCTCCTCTTCCCCTTTCAATGTCTCTATTTTCTTTCAGCTCTGATTTATCCTGAAAAAGTCAATTTTCTAATATGGCAAGCATTTTTATTGGAAAGTTGTCCTCTAAATTATTCATGTCACATATCAAAACATTTTAGAATTGTTTTGAGAAAAAAATATATGATGATATTTCTTTGAAAATGCCCAACGTTTTGTATTTTATTATTGTAAATTTTTAAGTGTATATTATTGTAAATTTGGTATGCCCGTTTGGTAAATATTTTATCATCTCGCATGAAAAGAAGTAACACCTTTTCATTTAATCAAGGAATTTTGCAATAAAATCCATTAATGGCATTACCCCATTAAAATAGAAAGAAAATCATTACCCATATGAATATATAAAAGGTCGCCAGGGAATAATAGAAAAGGAGCAATTTAGGCTTTAAAAGACTTTTCTTTTTAAAATTCTGTCTGAAAAATCCAAAAACACTGAAGTGTAAGTGCCAAGAGTGCGGTGAAGCTTTTTAAAGTGAGCTTGCTAAATAGCTATTTAAAAGTATTCTAGTAAACCACACTTTTCTTTTTTCTAAGCTTGGGAAGACGGTTTGAGTGAGCTTTTTGGCTGACCAACCCTCGAAATAAATATTCATGGACGATATAAAAATTCATGAGCCCGGCACACAAGGTTTCACCTTTGAAAGACACACACAGTAAATGTTGAGGAATTATTACTAGCTTGAAAAGCTAGTCTTGATTTCGGTATGTTAGTCTTTCTGTCCGTCCGTCCGTCTGTCTGTCTGTTTCCACGAAAAGTTAAAAATGCCTTAAGCGATTTTGACGAAATTTGGCAGAGCGGTAGGTATGCATCTGAGGATTTGCTGTATAGTTTTTCAGCAATTATGGACTAACGGTTAGGCCGTTAGAAGTGACGGTTATAAAATCTTAAATTGCAACCTATGGCAAGTAGCATATCATTCGAATGGAAATAGCTCGTAGACAAAGAATATGCAAATTTTTTTGCAAATTTTCAAGCTAGTGTCTAAGCAGGCTTGCTGCCTTTTATTACTAGTATCGAGTGGTACTATCACGTCCACTCCCTTTCTTAATTACACACAGGTCATGATAAATCATCATGCGAAACTTGACAAGGTTGTTGCACA
>JAANSO010002574.1:0-13184 GCA_036507315.1 Lepidocyrtus fimetarius
ACAAAACAGGCAGGATAAATGCTTAAAATCTGTAAAGTAAAATTGAATTTGGATTTCAAAGGACTGACTGTGTTTTTGAATTACATAATATGTAAGACGGCACGGCGTAAACTTTTTTGATTTTTGAAAGATTTGAAAAGAAACATTATTACGCCGGTATTTAATTTTTTCTTTAGAGCAATGTAATTATTTATTCCTAATTAGGTTTGTTCAAATTAATATAATGTATTTTTTCTATTAACTTAGTTTTTACTCAATTAAACTTATGCGATGACTTTAACTTTCAATGCAATCAAGAAATTACAAATGATTAACTTTTAATGTTCCGCCTCATTGAGAATTAAAATGAACACCAAGTTGATTCCCTGGATACATACAAAACTTCAGCTAAAGTTATAGTTTTTGTACAACAGTTAATTAAATACTGCTAATGATTCCTTTGAGACAATTCACGGCCTTTATCATGCAAGCGTAATTAAAGTGTAATTATGAATAATGTTTGAATTACAAAATGAAATGGTTTAGCACAAGAAGTAATTAAATTTCAAATCGAAATGGAATGTTCATCTTCTTCATCACCTTCATCTGCTCAATCTTCTGTTTAGCAAGTTAAAGTACAAGGTGTAAAGATGATTTCTTTAGACAATTGTAAATATTTAAATTTGCTTGCTTATTTATACATTTGAACAGAAAATTTTAGGTTATGGAATGCAATCAAACCCGGAAACAAAATGTTTTATTTTACTTAAATTAATAATGAATGAGTTTCTTCACATATTTGCTATGAATTCAACGTTTTTTAAACAAAACTTAATTGTTCTCACTTTTAAAACTCCAAAATGACTTCTGTTACTTTCTCCCAAGCCTTAAAATAACTGTTTACGACTCTGCTCTTTTCCCATTTCCTGTTTTCTAAAATTCAAATCCCTAGCCAGCCATTTCTAATTATGTGCTTTACGGTTTAATTTTAATTACAGGTTTAACTAAGTTTGGTTATTTTGCCTCACGTTTCATAAGTTTTTTGCGAGGTGGGCTGGCTTGGCTTGAACAATACGTGGTGAATAGTTAGTCATTTTTGTGACTCTGGATAATGCAGAGCTCAAATAATTTTTCCTACAATTAACGATATTCAAGATGCTTCTAGAAAATTTAAAAATATTTACTAGAAATCTACAACTGTCCACTTCATGGCACGGGTTGAATTTCATCTGGAACTCAGATACTGGCCAATTGGAGAAAATATCAGACCCAATTGCATTGAAAAAAGTTAAATGGCGTACTTTTCTAAACACAGGTTTGACAATTACCGCAATAGCGCAAACCATTCCTTTCTTTCAAAAGAACTCCGGAAGTAGCTTTAGTGAAACTTCGGTTCTTTTCCAAGTTGGATTTGGCGTCGTTGCTCTAATCACGTACAGCAGTCATGTTCATATCTGCAGAAGAGAAAGTTGGAAAATTGTTCAGTTCGTAAATGGCGTTCTAAATTTGCTCAGACAACAAGAAAGAGGTAAGCAAATAAACTGGGACAATATGAGAAAAAATATATTCAATTGCTCAATTATTTCCATTCTTTTTCAGATAAACTAAATGTCAAAATTGAAGAAAAGAAACGTCCATTTATTGAAACACTGAATATCTGGCTGGTCTACGGAAACTTCTGGGCTGCAAAATATCTCTGGCTTCTCATCACATTCGGACTTCACTGGTTTCGGCCTTGCGTTCCATCTCTAAATGGATTCTGGCTACTTCCTGAATGCACCGGAAGTGAAGTCCTCGGATCAAATTGGATTTGCTATTCAATTGAAAAAATCATCTTGATTTGCGTGAACTTCTGGACGTTCAGATATGGAGCTCAGATTTGTTCGTTTGTAGTTGGAAATGTGCAAATTCTGGCGACCCTTTCACTTCGAACCCTGCTAACCAAGTTAGTTACTCTGGTACTGTACATAAGTATTTATTTAAAGTTGAGCGAATATAATAAATCAGTCAGTTATCAAATAGCAAAATAAAACTTAGTTTATTAAAATACTGAGTAGTTAAAATAGTACAATTTATGTAAGCTAAAATTTTACAATAATAAATTATAATTAAAATTACTTTCACTGGGTAATCATCTTTACGTAGTACGCCGCAGCTTGAAAATTATGATCGGGATAGTCACACTTTCCAAAGCAAAACTGAGCAAATACTTCCCTCCCTTTTATATTCGCTGAGTTGGGGAATCCATGCGGGGTAACTGTCTTGACTCCTCCCTGGACCTTGAAAAGAATAATTAACTTGGCGGGTTGACAAGGCACTGGGGAGTAGTGAAGAATGTCCACGGATGACATTACAATTATGTCGTTAATTCCAATATCGAAACACTAAAAATTAAACTAAATTAGGGTTAATTAATTCACTAATTAAATTACCTTACCCGTTGGTATTTACTCTTGTAGTTGGTCTCCATTGTCCAAACGCTAAGCTCGTAGATTCCATCTTGACTTATTGGAATGGGGTAATCTACACAACCGGAAGTGTGTATTACGTTCCCCCCGTAGATAAAAGTTTGCAGCATTTCAGTTATTCGCCGTTTTCGGAACAGTGCAAACTTTAAAGTGGCGGCTTTGGCGACGTAAATTCTTTGGATCGTTCCAATCCAACGGGACTTCCGGTTTGAAGAGTACTTCAAGATCGCCGTGTTTATATTGCGCGGGGCTTTCTCCGTTTAAATTTACCGCTTTTATGTGGGAAGTGTAGCAAGGTTTCCAACTGTCTTGGGAGCAGACGACGCCAGATTTCGCGTAGAATGAGGATTGACGCCGACAAGAGATTCCAAAATCCGAGAAATCTTCGTCTGTGCATTCTGTTCAGAATAATTTTGAAATAATTAAAAATACCGCCGAAATTAGGGGAAATTTAATATTAATTACTTTTCATCTTGTGAACGCAACATTTTGTTACTAAATTATATTCACAGTCTCCTCTCCGGCATGCGTTTTCGTTGCTGCCGTGCGTTAAACAAGGATCTAGTTTAAAAATAGAATTTTAGTTAATTGCCTTTGATTTTAATTAAGTAATTAACTCCAAGTTTACCTTTTTTATCTACTGTGCATTGATTAACAGTGGTTGGATCTAAAATAGTTTTTAATTGATGATTAATTTTGCAATTTAACTAATTTGTGATTTTCTGTACCTTTTCCCTTGCTAAGTTTACTAACGTAAAAGGCATTAACCAAAAAGTTCTCATCTGGATAGCCACAACTTCCGGTGCAAAATTTAATATTTAATTTATCTTTGTTGATCTGAACTGGATTTGGAAACCCGTTTACGTAAGCTTTGCTCCCGTGAACGTTGAAAATAAAAAGGAGCTTTACGAATTTACAATCCCCTAGGAATTTCCTAATGTCCACTGCGTAAGCCACAGTTAGTCCGTTAAGTTTAACGTCAAAGCACTGAAAATATACAAAAAATAGTTAAATAAGATAATTAATTGCTAAATTAATTATTTTGATACTCGTTGAAACTTTTCTTTGTAAGTTGGCTCCGCAAGCATCAACCCCAACTCGTAAACTCCGTCCTTAACCGTCACAGGATACGTTAGGCACCCTTCTTTTTTACTCATTACATAAGTTTTCATCACAATATTCCAAAGGTTATCACTGCGCGTCGTACACGACGGAAAGTCTTTTCCGGGCTTTCTTACTTTTTCCAGGTCTTTAAAATCCGAGGTTTTTTCTTTTTGGAAAGAGATTGCGTAATTTGAATTGACAAAAGCCATGTCTTTATCTCCGCCTAAGTTTGCTCCGTGTAAGGTTTGAAGATCGTGTTGGGGCCCAACTTGGGCTTTTTTCCATTTGCAGACTACGCCAGCCTTTACGTAAAATGTTTGCGGACGGCGGGTGGAGGTTAAACCGGAGAAGTCCTCTTCCGTGCATTCTGTAAATTAAATATTTAACCGGGAAAAGCAAAATTTTGCAATCATTTTTTACAATACCTTTCCATTTTTCAACGCAGAGATTTCGCGCCAAATTAAATTCACAACCGGATCGAACGCAGGGGTTTTTATTGTCTCCGTAGGAATCACAAGGAGCTCCTATGACGACAGATGGGGATTTTGTTGTTGTGGAAGGGGTTGGGCCAGGAGTTGGGGTCGGAGTGGGAGGGGATGGCCCACCGGTACCCATTCCAGAATATTTAATCAACGAAATGGCACTCACTTGAAAGCTTTTATCTGCTGCGTAGGTACAAACACCCATGCAAAATCCGACCTCCACTGTTCCCTGAATTGACACGGGTTCGTGGAAACCTTGTGGGGTTACCTGAGTTCCGGAATTTTCAACTTTAAACCGAATTATTAACTCGTTCAAAGCACAAACCTTTTTTTCATTTAGAGTTCCCGGGTCAATCCCGTATAAAACCGTGAGCGAGTTTATCTTAAGGTCCCAGCACTGTAATGAAACCATTTTAATTAACAAGTTAACTAAATTTATAATTTTAACTACCGTTTCCATTTTTGAAATTCTGGTATCAACGATCCAAACGGTTAATTCGTAAAATCCATCAGAAACTCCAAAGGGGTAGGTGAGACACCCACGTTGTCCCAGTTCGCCTTGAACTGCCGGCGCCAAAAGGTTTTTAAAATCAAGATTTTGCTTCAATTTGTTTGATTTGCAGTTGTTAAAGTTTGAAATGCCTCGGCGAATGTTTCCGTTTTTATAATCTTGTTCCGTTTCCGCCTGGAATTTTATTTTCCTTGAGGCGAGTTCATATTCTGGACCGTTTATATTCACAGCTTTGATTGTTTCTGGGGTGCATGATTGCTGAAAAGACTGAGAGATTTTGTTTCTACAGAGGATTCCACCTTTGGCGTAGAAGGCCCCTTCGTGTTGTTGACAGTTGGGATATTCTGAGAAAATGTCGCCGCCGCAGTCTGTTAACTGGTCGGTGCATTGCTTTAGATTTAAATCGTATTCACATCCTTTGGATTTACACTGGTCTTGGTTTGTCCCGTAGTCCTTGCAGTTTTCTAAATTAAAAGCTCTTTTAAAATTGTAATAAATTAATTTTTAATTGTTGTACAAACTTTGCTCGGATAGAACCCAGGAAGTAAAATAAAATGAATAAAATGCCAGAAACACCGAAACAAATCTGTGAGAAATCATGATAAAAATAAAACGTTTACTTGAGACGCTTGAATAGAAATGGACAATGGGGTTGGAATACCGGAAATTAGCAATTAAATTTAATTACCCTTCCAATTTCCGGAAACCAGTGATTTAGTGCTTAGTTTGTAAGATTAATTAGCTTATTGATGTCGCTCTGTAAACAATAATTAAAACGTAATTGCCAAAGTTTTGTTAAAAACGTCAAACTTTGACAAAGTTTGAACAATTTTGTATTAGAACTATGTAACTTGCATAATGATACCTTATCAAATATCTCGGCAGTGTTTTGCCACAGTTTTAGCTTTTGTAATTGCATTTGAAATAGTTTACTCAGGTGAGATAATTAATTAGCAAGATTTTTGCTTAAATTTACATTTTGTATTTTTATTTTTCAGACGACGGTTGTGAACGTTACAACCCAAATGATTGTGCTCGGAACGACTGTGAATTCAACCTGGTTAAAAACACCTGCGTCCACAAGTTAAAACCTTGCAAAAACGAAGACTTTGCAGAATTTGAAGTTGAACGTTTCCCCGACACTGTTTACGGAAAGGCGGGAGTATTTTGCAAACAAGAAAAGGAATTTCTTCCCAAAACCAAACCTATTCCCGAACAAGTCTACGCTTTGAATTTGGGAAAAGGTCAAAATTACGATTGGGGCGGGGGAAACAAAAAACTTTCTTTTCGAAAGGAAACTCAGAGTGATTACGAAGACCCGGATTTAATTCGAAGGGCTGATGACGACATTTTGGATTTTTGCGAGAAGGGGGCTAAAAGCGCGGGAGATGTTTTTAAAAATTTACTTCAAACTTACGTACATAATTATAATCAAACAAAGGGTTGTCTTTCTTATTCTGTTCCGGTGAAGGGGGATGGGATTTACGAACTTGGATTGTTATTTTTTGAAGGCGGACATAAAGAAAAATTCCAAAGGGTAAAAATTATTTTGACTAAAGTTTAATTAAAAATTGAAATCCTTAAATTTTAATTTTTTTAGTGTTTCAATATAAAAATCAATGATGAAATTGTCGGACAATCCGTGGATCTTGCAAGGCTTGTTGGAACGTGTAAATTGGGCAGAATTGTATTTCTTTTTAAAGTTTCCGGAAGCAAATTGCATTTAAATGGATTTTCTAACTCGTTTCAAATTTCTGGGGGTAAATTTAAACTGAGATTTTGCAAAGGGAGTTGTGGCTACCAACATGAGAATTTTATTGCTAGTGCGTTTTACGCAAGGAAATGGAAAGATCCACCTCCACCACCGCCGCCACCTCCAGCGCCACGACCTCCATCGCCACGACATGCACCGCCTCGAATTTCACCCCGATCGTCACAAATTAAACCGTCGCAGGGTCAACCGCGGCCACCTCCGCCGTCTCCAGCTCGACCGGAGCCATCTTCACCGTCGTCACCTGCATCCGAGCCAGCACCGTCACCTCCAACAATGGATTTCCTTTTGAAACCAATTGCGCATCCTTGCAATATTCACAGCGCGAGCAAAAAGATCTGTACTAAATATAACTGCGAATATGATTTAGAGCTTAATTGGTGTGTTCATCGACAAATAGGTAAAAAATCATTTTTACTTAAAATTTTAAAAATTTGTAAACTATTTTTATTAAAAAGAGTGCACCAGCGAAGACTTCGCCGGCTATTCTGAGGGCCGTTATCAAAACGTTTTTTATTTACGCGCCGGGGTATTCTGCAAAAACAAAGAGAGTGTGGAAATGGAAAGGAAAACTGTGTACGCCATAGTACTGGCAAGACCTCGTGGATCTTCACCGGAAATTGAGTTTCCTGAAGTGAGCTATGAAGACCAGGAGGTTACTTTTGATAAAATAAACAGAGGAAATTACGTAGATGAGGGGAAAATACGGCAAATAGGTGGTGGATTAGAGACGTGTGTTTATGACACGTTAATGCCCGTTTGGAATATTGTGAAGAATTATGTTTACGGGAGTAAAAAAGTTCAAACTGGGTGTCTCACTTATAAAGTTCCAACGGAGGGGGATGGAGACTACGAGCTTATCATTTGGACGGTGGAGCCACTTCATCGATATCGAAAGAAGAGGGTAATAAAATAAATTTAATTAATACCGGAAGCACTTTTTTACCTTTTACTTTTCTTTTAGTGTTTTGACATTATGATTCAAAATGTTACCGTTGCAAAAGATGTGGATTTGGTGAATTTACATGCGCAAAAATGCGGATGGGTCAGTATCGGTCTCCATTTTAAAATTGAAGGGAATGGAATGTTTGTAAATGGGTTTACTGAGCCGGTTTCAATTGATGATGGGGAATTTCAGTTAAAATTTTGCCAGGGAGGGTGCGGCTACGAAGATAATTCCTTTGTGGTTTCAACTTTTTACGTTAAGAAGTTTATTTAGCCAATTCTTTGTAAAGTAATAATAATTAGATACAAAAAACACGAAAAGTTAGTTTGTTTTGCAATTGATCATTAAACTTAACTCCGTTACGAACGACATGTCTTTGCATGAGACAGATAATAATGTTGAATGTTATTTTTGGTTTGCATTATACTTGGAAATGAGTAATCTTTGAAGTGAAATAGCAAAATGAAAAGTATTTTTTTAAATAATTGCCTTAATTAAACACCAAATCTAGCAGGAATCCCCATCCCTTTCATGAATTTCGCCTGCTCAATCTTCCGTTCAAGTGGAGGGATTAGGTTTTTATAAGAATGTGAGTTAACACCGTCTGAAATCTTTAAAACTGCTTTTGCTCTATTCTTATGCGCTTCCGCTTCGTCAATTTTGTTAAGAAACAGAGCCACGTCAGCCAACCTTGCAGATGCGCTTCCGATGTTCTGATCATTTGGTTGCAAATAGCGTCTAGAGTCATTGAAACAACTAATTATTTTTAAAAAACAGATTTTTGCATAATGCACAGGAGAATATCAAGCCCCTACCTGATTCCACTTAAATACTTTGAGCCGTAATCATAAGCTTTTCCCCACTGCATTAGACCGGCATGTATCTCAAAGGCTTGGAGGTAAAACTTAAGTGAGAGCCAGTGACCCTCTGAAAAGTTTGCTTGTTCCAAGAGATCCAACACTGTGTTGAACACAAGGAAGAACTTTTCAGGGTTGGTCTTCTGGGTCTTCTTGGCCACCTTTTCAACTTTGAGGATGTCATCGACCTCTTTCTCAGTCATTTTGTTTCCACAAGATCCACACGGATTGCGAAGGTCCTCAGTGGCAATCTAGATATTATACATATTGATAAGACTGCATGAGTACCGGTACTCCTGCAGGGCAAGGCTTGCTACATAAAAAAATTGTCTGAGTTTACCTCATTTTTGCAACCATTATTGGAGCAAATAACGCTTCGCATTTCCTTATCAAACAATCCTTTAGTGCATTTGTCGCATTGACAGTCAAAATAGTATTTTTCTTTGAGTTTACTCCGTCGTTCATTGGAGGGCTTTATGCCATCAGTGTAGGTCATTGTAACCTTATCAATCTATGTAAATTCGAAACAAATAATTAAAGTAATCGGTATTTGTTTTAACAAGTATTACAATTATTTTTCTAACCGGAAGTTCAGCTGGGATTTCCTTAATGTTCCGGATAACCATTGTAGTCCCTTCGAATCCCCTTGCAGCCATTGGATCACAAGAATGATCACAGATTGATCCTGCAAGATACACTCCTGCTCCTAGTTGAGTTTTCGGGGTAGAGATTATAAATGCATTGACGAGAATCTGTTAATTAACAATCAAGACCAATTAAATTACCAAATTAAGGTTAATTTTTAATTATTTATTTATTAATTTATAATTTATCGATTTTACTTGGCCACAGATTTTAAGCAAGTCAGCATCACTTGGGATTTCAATATTGTATTTTGCTGGAATGAACCGCAAATAAAATTTCGCAGTGGAAATCATCTGGTCCACGTGTTTCATCATTTTCTGGTCTTTCTTGATCTCTTCAGCATCTGCGAGAATATAAATGTTCCACGTCACGTCTGTTAATTAATTTAATTAGGTTTAGAAGGAATTAATTTGAAATTGAATTTATTTACGAGAAATCAAATCCTGGAATTTCCTCTTAATTTCCCCTTTTTCTGTCTTCACAACATCGAAATGATCCTCTCCATCTTGGAGCTTCACCAAAGTACGAAGCAAGAGCCTCGGGAACTCGTTTGCGAATACCATTTTTAATACAGTTTTGGCATGTTTCATCCCTTTACATTCGAACTTGTGGCCGTCTTTCCATCCTTTCAATTGACAAGCTTCATTGCAATAGAAGACCGTGTGACAACTGGAGCAACGCTTTAATGGAGTTCCACCCGCCTCAACTCCGTTACTTACCAATATAAATAAAGAAAGAATAATTAAATTAATTTAGTTGACAAAATTTATTAATGACATTCATAATTAAACTGTTTAATTAATAATGTGCAGACTTACGTGTACAAGCAGGTATCGCAGATTTCAACATCTGGACTGAAAGCTCCTGCATAAACAAAAGGTTCACAGGTCAGAAGGATCGTCCCCGGTTTTGTCATTACTGGCATGGCGTCAAATTACACCTAAAACCGTTAACAAATTAAACTATTTAATTAACTTAATTCTCGTTGTTTACTTAAAATGTTAGGACAAGGTTCGCCGATTTTTATGTCACTTACTTTGCAATGCTCACAAAAACGAAAAATTAATAAAATTCACGAGAATTCGTTTCCTGGCCACGAAATTAAGTTAATTACTTTCCAGGATATATCGTAACTACTAAAATACTTCCAAAAAAGAATTTTTGTTAAAAAACCTGCTGATATTTCTTACAATTTCTGTTGGATAGTCAGAAGCGAAAAACATTTTTTCGGCGAGAAAGAAAAGAAACGATAATTTGAAGGAAACAAGGCCAAAAAGATATCGCGCATGCATCAGGGTAACTTGAGAGTAAAAAAGAATTAAAATGCATTTCATCGGTTCGGTAAAGAAAGAAGCAAGGGAAGAAAATCTAAAACTAATTAAACTAGTTTTTTATTAATTTATTTCAATGTTCCGACATTATTTCACAATGTTAGCGTTGCAAAGGACTTGGATTTTGTGAATTTAATTGCTCAAAAATGCGAATGGGTCAGTATCGGTTTCCATTTCAAAATTGAAGGGAATGGAATGTTTGTGAATGGGTTTACCGAGCCGGTTACAATTGATGGTGGGGAATTTCAGTTAAAGTTTTGCCAAGGGAGAAGGGCTATGAAGGTACTTCCTTTGTGGTTTCAACTTTTTACGTTAAGAAGTTTATTTAACCAATTCTCTGTAGAATAATAATAAATTAGATACAAAAAACACTTTAATTATATTAATTAAGCTGTAAATGAAGTTAATTTGACTCCCAAACCAAGATAAAGCAAGCATATGTATTTTAATAGCTTTATTATCTCAACAATAATACAAAATCACATTTTATCATCAAGCGTCAAGGTTATAATAAAACTGCTTCCAGTATTAATTAATAGATTTTGTAGTAGAATAAGTTTGATAGCAATATTCACTCTTTAAATATTTCTCATCACTCGTCCTTAGAATCCTCTTTGGTCTCTTACTCAGAATCAGAATCTCCCCCACTTTCCTCATCCTCACTGTCTGAAGTCCCTGAGTTTTCTTCCGTTTCTTCGCCTTCATCAGACTCGTCACTTACACTCTGATCATCTCGGCCACCTTGGCCTTCAAGTCCTTCAACTCCAGCTTGTTCATCCTCCTTAGCTTTGTCATTTCCTTCTGCAATTTGATCATCCTCAGTCTTCAAGTCCTCAGCATCGATTTCGGTTTTAACTTCGTCGGCAGGGCCTTTCTTGGCGCGCTTTGAATCAGTTCCTGGCTGAGTTCCACCTGCTGCAGACCTTTTGCGTTTCTTCACAGGAGAAACCGTGAGAATGATGGCAGCAGGTTGTTTTGGCTTATCTTGAGGTCGGGAAACTTTAGTTGGAGCTGTTTTAATGACTCCATCTTTCAATGCCTCTCCAGCTTTGTCAGTAGCAGAAGTGACTGCAAAATTAAAATAATTTTAACAAAACTTAAAAATTTAAATAATTTTTAATTTCCTGGTACGTACCAGAAGCTGATGCACTTGTGCCGGGCCCGGATGATGAAGCTTCCTCAGATGCGCTTCTTTTCTTGTAAGGCCGGGATAGTTTGACGCCCGGATGACGCTTCAAGAACCCATAGTACCAGTCATCACTAGCCATTCTCTTGTCTACATTGAATTGGTTATCAATCCCGTTGGTGTCGCAGTACTCAAAGCAGATCCGTTTAGATATCACCAGCCTCAACAGTAAACCCTTGCTCCCGCAACCCTTTAATTGTTGTTTCCAAAACGTCTTCTTCCATCTTTGTCAGAATCGGGTTCCCTCCACAAGTTCGGAACTGATTGACATCACAGCTCGCCCCACCATCAATGAATTTCATATACTGCCGGTACAATGTTGCCCTTGAGATTCCGTAGTGCTTTGCGGCGTCATTTACCTTCAAATGTCCTTGGTGAATGCTGAGAAGAGCCTCCAACAGGTCTTCCTTGGACCAGCGATCCTCAGTTTTCCGCTTGTAATTTCGAACCATTTTGGTGCTTTAAAGTTGAATTAGCACTAAAAATATTATTTTCACTAATTAAATAAACAACTGATAGTTTTTAATTATTTTAAGTGTGTAATTAATAATTAATTACCAACAATTAAAAAATGTTTGAGCTAGTCAAACCGATTTGGTTTGGAGGGATTGCACACGAGGAAGGAAAGTGAATGGAGATCACAGCTGATTTTTATTTTTTTATTTTTGCGCGCATGCGCCCAAGACAAAGAAAAAGTATGAATCTGCTTGTTGCAAAAATATTTGTTTTGATCGCTTTGATCTTTGTTGTTAACGGGATGCTTTTCTATGCTTTCTAACTGCAACAGGAAAGCCTTACTAAGTTATGTAATTATGATTGATTTGTTCCGAGTGAATAGAAATCTTTTATTTTTCGTTAACTTTTTCAATTATTTTTTCGATATTAAACTATTTTTCTACAAACATCACTTGAAAACTTTTATTTGGAAACTTTTACTTGCAAACCGTGCAAACAGGGGCGGCGTCAGAAGAGGGTATGCCTGATGCCAGTTATGCCTGGGCATATCCAGAAATTTGAATAAAAAAAGACTATTTTAATAAGATGACTATTGAATGGATAGATTATGCAAAACAGAGAGCAGACGAAAAAGTAGATTTGCATACGCTGCGTATTATATGAACGTTTAGAATATTCCAGAAAGATTCTGAAGCGTCTAGAACGTTCAATAGAATTCTGGAGGGTTCTTTTCCAATGTTTTAAAAGGAAAAAAACTCATTTGCATGTTAAACAGAGAGCGGACGGACAAGCTTTTGCATATTTAATGAGCTCAAAGCTAACCCAACTCCGGCATTTTCCAGCTCCTGAGATGAGTCTCGCTGCTCGCTCGGATGAATTTTTCCTCGATTTTTGCTTCCCTGCACAAAATCGCAAAAGTGATAAGAGGGGACCCTTCTCAATTTTCATTTTCCCATTCAAAACTACGTCCAAAAATGAGAAGCACAAAAAAATAAACACAAAGTATCTTACATCCTTTTATGGATAATTTGATACACTGCACAAGCACGATACATCCTTTTGTGGATAGTTGTGGGAAAATGATGGAAAGTTGATGAAAGAATTCCTAAGGTCTTGTAAACCTACGGTTAATTATAGCAGTTTTTTATGATGAGGAAAACGACAGTTTTGGGTTTTATTAGGGGGTGGGTAGGGGAACTGTGAGGGTGCTTTTGACAAGGGTTCGTTTTGGAAGGTGAAAATAAAGAGAAAATATAATTATTACGTAAAGAAGTTTATTTAACTAATTTTAGCACTCAAAATACAATTAATTTTAGTGTTTGATATAATTGCTGATTACATCTTAATTACTTTGTGATCAGAGTTTTGTAATTTAATAAATAATTCATCAGCTGATGGACAAATAATATTGCATAATCACAGAAAAATCATTTACGCATTTCCTGCAG
>JAANSO010002575.1:0-13184 GCA_036507315.1 Lepidocyrtus fimetarius
TACTATTGGGTTTGTATGAAAGGTTTTTGAAATTAGTATTATCAAATCATTTGTGGAAAATATGAGGAGGAGGAGAATGAAATATGTAACATGATTTTGGTATGTGGAAGTATGTAGCTCGTTGTTGACATTTTAAAAAAATGATCATGTTCGATTCGTGTAGTTTGGCATTCTGACAAAACGATGATGATGGCTATAGAGAAAGAATAAAATAGAAACAGAGAGGTTTTTATAAACTAAACCATTTTTTATCGATTATGTTCCTCTAAAAGGATAAGAAAATGGATTTGTCTAAAAATGAAAAAGAAATTATATATAGTCTTTGAAATAATGTATATAGCAACAGGTTTGATTGCCTTTCTCGATGATGAAAGATACGAGATTTTATTACTGACAAATAGAAAGAGGATCAATTCATTACATGAGCTTGTATATGAGTTTAATATTGCTTATGGAAGTAAATTAATTATTACAAAACTTTATTATCCCTACAGGTCTCAGGAAAGTTTACCCTTACTACTTCACATTCACAACTTTCACAAAAGGACGTTGGGTTGGGGAGAAGATTCTTGATGTGTTTGCAAAAGAGTTTCGGGCGCATCCTGTAGAAGAATACGTGAGTTATTAATTTTTTGTATGTTTTTTGCTAATATTATGTACTTTCCATTTGATTGAAAACTATAAAGAATCAGTAACAAATACTCAAGGAAATAACTACGAGACTTATTAAATTAATTACTATTCTAACTAAAAATAGCAATTTATATTTTATTATATAAAGTGAACAATGATGCGATGATATTATATGGTTCTAAATAACGTAGACTATATGTACGAGTTAATAGGATTAAACTAATGCTTCTCCTGTTCCAAAAAGAAACTGTCAAATCTTGTTATTTATCTTATTCTATTCTGTGAGATAAAAAAACAAAGACTTCGTTTCTTCACTGTGTGCTTATTATCTCTTCGATATATATAAACGATCCACTATGTGACTGTGTGACTTGGACCGTCTCTCAGTCTATTTGTGATGCACCAAAAAAAAGTTTGTTAGTTAGTACTTACACTTTAACAACAAGAAGATCAAGAAATTGAAGAAGAAAGAAAATCTTTTTTCTTGTCCCTTGTCTCTCTTTTTCTTTGTTCTATTTCTTTCTTTCTTTCTGTCATAGATCATCATCATTAACCCATGAATACACGTACTTGTCCCGTGACGGAGAGAGTTTTTTTTGTTTAGAAAAAAAAAAGAAAGAGTCGGATAGACATTTCGGTTATTTTCCTTTTTACTTCTTTGACAAGGATACCGTATTTTATAAAATTTAATTCCCGAGTCTATTTTACTTTTGTGAATTTCAACTATTGGGATTTATTGAATGATTGCGTGTTTTGTTTGATGCAAGCGTTATGCAATTTTTTTTAAATAGCAGCTCTATAGGTACTGAATTTGTTATAGAAAGTTATGCATTTGTAATACAATCCAGGCTTAAATTATAAGAAATACATTACCCTGTTTTGACGTACTGTGTACCGGAACTACTTTCAAACGAGCTAAGAGACAGTTAGAAAGAAAAGGGGAAGAGGATTATATACGGAAGAGTAAAGAAAAATAGGAAAACAAGTTTTGCTTTATACTACATGTGATCCACAGCGGCAGCAACAACGCATTGTAAGAATCCATAAACGACATAAAATTTGTACGAGGCCAAGTTTCAGTATTATCATCATTAAGATGATCAAGAACCGTTTTTATTATTTGTTCTACTTTTTATGTTTTATTTTCACGGTACATTCTGTTTGAAAGGAAAGTAGAAAAGAATGATAAAAAGTAGATAAAAAAGCCAATAAAAATCCGTCATTATATCAGCGTTAATATCAAAAAAAAGAAATCCTAGAAACAAAAACTGTGCCGCACAACTTCAAAGAGAAAGAAACGGTTGAATGTATGAATTCTAAATTGAGATATATGTAGCCTTGTGAAAAATTCTTCTGTTTGTTTTAGCAATTGTAATTTTAAACATTGTTTGATTGATACTCGCAAAGTAGTATTGTTCTGCATTTTAAAATTGATTAGTACGTCGTCAAATGCATATCTCAAGGCTATATTACTTTGAAAATTATATGATCAATGGACGTTACTACTATATTTGGGTTTAATATGTTTTGCTAACAAATATAGCACATTGTTTCGTATAATACTAGCAAACAAATCATGGGAATTTTCATTTGTAAACGAATTTTGCAAACAATGCGCTGTTGCTAATTATTATTTCGTTTATTTTAATACTGTACTGTTCATGTTTCAAATATAATCAACCATAGTTTTAGAATTTCATTAAATTACTTCCAATTTTAAACAATTTTCAAATGTATGTCACTCAAATCAAGCATTGTAAATTATTTCCCTGTATTTTAGGAACGATGTATAAAAAGCGGCACCCTAACGGTCAACTACACAAAGGTGGATACTGACTACCGGTTAAAACATAACGACTTGCTTGCAAATATTGTCCATAGGTAAGCCCAATAATTTTTTCATTTTCTCTACAAATTGTAGTTTATAATGACACAATGAAATATCGTATTCCATTTCATTTTTTCTCATTCAATTTCTAATTCCGGTTTTCATTATTTTTCGTTTACTTTTTTATTATTTTTTCGTTTTCTAACTTCTTTCCGTCATTTATTTAAGTAAAAAACTAATATCAATAAATGGCGACTTGTTTTTTTATTTAAATGTTCGTAAATTAAGTATCGCAACATGAAAAATAATAAAATACAAAAAATCCATATTATGTAATTGTTCGTTAATGTGTTTTTATCAAAATCGTAGTTCTTATTCGTTCAATTTCCAATTTATTGTTTTTGACTGTTTTAAAATACTAGTTAAATTTTTTAAGGGTTATAGATGCGCTCACTCATTTGATTAGCTATTGTAATATTAGAATTGAAGAGTCGTGTTTGAAATTGAAAATGCAAAAACACTTTTGTGTTTAATTAATTATGTATACGGATTTTATATGACAGTAAAAGTAGACCCAAATCTATTTAATTATTAAAATTAAATTAAATGATCCATTCAGGTGAAGGAAGAAAACTCCCACTTTTGTATTTTCTCAGTTTTCTACCAAAATTGTTTTAAATAATATAAAACGCCTATCAGTCAACTCAAAATACGAATTTCACCTGACAGGCCAATGAATGTGAGCGCACCTTTATAACCAAATATATCGTTTACCTTTTCAAAACCTCCTTTTTTATACCTTGTTAGTAGCCACAATAGCAATAACTTCATTGTTTAGTTTTCTGTCATTAAATAGATCTCGCTATATATACAGTAGTTAATCATTTGTCAATCTTCATTTAATCCTAATTTAAGGAAAGAAAGCATTCTCTCAAGTCAAAAGCTTTTTTATAAAAACAAAATACAGAAGAAAATACAACTAAAATCTATATATCCTCCCAAGCAAGCACACCATCTCAAAAAAACTGAATATACAAAAAAGTCCGGTTTTATATTTTATTCCTTTCTATATGTCTCTCTTTCTATATTAATAAACTAAAAAAATCTATAATAATTTATTAAACAAACAAATATACGATATAACTGATCCGTATAAAACCAAATCTATATGTATTATGACAATAAAAACCAAAAAATACAAACAACTAGGCACGAAGTACCCGTGACCTCTGACCCTATTGAGGTTGTACACATGGACGAGGACCTCGTTGTGGTCAATAAACCTGCATCAATTCCTGTAAGTTTAAATGAACATATATTTATGTTAATTTTTTAATTTACATTATTTTTAAAATACTTTACTACTTTACTAAAAAATGCAAAATAATAAGCGCTTTCACCGTTTGGAATAAGACGATGGTGGATTATCATCGTAGCTTTTGTAATTAGTGTTTATAGGTATGCAGATTCTTAATTTTTAAATTAACAATTAATTTGTGCTAGTCTTTGCAAGCTATATTGTGTAGTATATACAAAAGAGAATTCAATCTATTTCTCTAGCACTTGTTTAATTTGGCTAACTTTTTGAGCTGCTTGCATCTCAAGAGACTTTTATTTCCTATTGTATTACAAGAGTATCTTCTGAACTTATTTGGGTTGCATTTGCATTATTAAAAACGCGATATCTCGTTCGTTTTATTTTAATTTATTTTTTCCAAATAATCTCATTCCCATGTATCCATTTTTATCTTGTATGATTTGCGGCTTCTGCTAATCATTCTTTTATGCTTTGAGTAATTTCACTTTTTATCCTTTTTCTTTGCAAGATTCTTCTATTGCTCATGACTGTAGCTAAGTTTCATTCCCTACTTTTAACGTATTGTTATTGAATTTCTTATAAGCATTTTTGCCTATGCCTATTTCTTACACTCTCAACAACTATGCATTATTCTCTTTCATCACTCATCATCATCACAACAACAAAACATAAAACCGTGTAAATAATACTGTGAGAATTAGTCAAGTTACAAGAAAAGCTCATGCATTCACTCTATTCTCAAATTATTACAATATAATAATCATCATACATAAACACAAATATTTAACCCTCCCCTTGCACTTTTCATAGGTACGCGTATGTAAATATTTACAAAATGGTTAAGTACCATCATGATCGACATGTCGCCTTCACCCTCTTTACAACTTGTTATGACGGTTTAGGCTTTTTTTATGATCGTGTGAAAGAGGGTACAAGTGGGTGGTGATATTTTTTAACCTTGTGTAGCATTGACATTATTATGTCTGTATAAACTGCCAGTAACAATCACCTTATCGTTAATTAACACATTGAATAGTTTTTGCAAATAAAATCTTATACCAAATTTTCCGATAATTATTATTCTAGTAAAATTTTTGATTTTTAGAAACATTTTATTACAAAAAAATGATGTTTGTAAATGTGTGTGTATAGACACGAGACACCAGTATTGGCTCATCCAGTACTCGAGATTCTGTATATTGATCAAGACTTGGTGGTATTGGACAAGCCAGGCTCTATTCCGGTATTATTTTGTTATATGTATATCGTTTATTATTATGTAAACTAAATAAAAACAAGCCAAAATTTGTTTTTAAAACACACATACCTCTGTATACCCACTATCAATGTGTTTATCTAGTGTTATTATAGTATAGGCTTTATATGGAGTATGCCCCACCCCGGTGATTTACTCTTATCAACACTATTAATCCAAATAAAAGAGCGATAAACGTATAAAAAAGTTTCCTTCTTTTATCGTTTGCTACATATCAAATGACACGATTTTAGTTTTCTCCACCACTACCACCAAAAGGAACACGTTGTTGTAATTTGTAAATTTTACCCTGTACGTTTGGTTTGCCCTACACTACAAGCGTTTAATCAGCAAAAATACACACCTTTTACTCTCTTTTTTACGTAGGTTTGTGTATTAAATTAAAAAGACCTAAACGGAAAGTATTTAACGCCCCCCGAGTAAATCTTATTTTATAGTTTTGTCCTCCTATCCGTATGTAATCATGAGTAATTTTTTACTATCGTTTCGTATTACCCTTTGATTTTTTAGATTAAATAATCTAAATTCTAACTAATGTGGTTCAACAGTGAAAGCTAAAGAGCAAAGTTTTTACTTTCATCGCGTAATGACGATGTTTGTGTTGATGCTTATTCATAGTATTATTTGTATCTCATAAAATGATCCATTCATAGGAAAGGGCTTTTAGAGGAAGGAAAAGCAAAAAAAAGTATTACGGAACTCAGATTAATTTCCTATGCTGTTATAAAAAGTTGCTGATTATGTGTTATTGGATCATTCATGCGAACAAAATATATTTTAAACTTTCTGGTATCATATTGCAATTGCAAAAAAAGTTTTTGTCAGTTTTTAAATTTCTTTCATATTATCATGTTTGCGAATCTCTACAAAAGACATCATAAACGATGTGTGTATTTTGCTGTGTTGCTTCCTACGCCAATTGTATTCATACTGCTCCTAGAAAACGATGATGTGTTGTTTTCTCCTCATTTTGAAACATTTTTTGTTTTTTTGGCAACAACGTTTTTTATTTTGTTAAAAAGTTTTATTTTACAAACTGGTACGTTCCTCTAAACCGTTTAAAATTTTAACATAGAAATGAATATGTTGTTTTCTAGAGAGAGATGTGTACTATTTTGAAAAATGATATAGAGAAAGAAGAGAGAACAAAAATGTGAATATGATTGATTAACTTGTCTAAACATGAACAAGGGTTTATTTCTTCTGGGGGAAGAGGAAGAAGAAGAAGAGGAAGGATATGAGGAGGAGGGGATTTGGGACGAAATCCCTCGTTTTATAATACTTGTACTAGAGAAGAATGAAGATTAGGTGGGGTTTTATCACAAAACGATACTTAATACACATGATATAATATAGCTGTTTGCTATATATAGCCGGAAGCATCATGCATTTCATATTATATTCCTGTCTAGAAATGTATGTCAAGATTATATTTACAGAGGCAAAAAAAACAGCTTAAAGTTGTAATACTCTCTCGAGACCATTCTAAAAACTCTGAATTTCAATCAATCAATCAAGTTAAATTTATATAACGCTATTTCTATATAATTTTTAATCAGAATCTTCCCAATGGGAGCGATTATACGTATTTGAAATCATGAATTTCATCACTTTTTTAGTTAATAACACATTCAAAGCATTTTCATTTATGCTTTTGATTATAGTCATCTGCCCGTGTCTCTTTTGACTCTCTTCTTCATCGCTCTATCTTGTCTTTTCTCTCTATCCCATCATTATCAGCGTGCCTTTTCCTTTTCATTCTTCCTTACTAATTTAATATTGATGAAAAACACATTCTTCCAGCTCTTTCTCGCGTACAAGTTTTTCCATTTGTTGTTGTCGTTGTTGTTGAGTGGAAAATGGAGTTTCTTTTGTTTGAAAAGGAAGCATCAATGATGGTAGGTATTGTGATGATGATGAAGAAGAAGAGGTAGTGGTTCATATCATGATGATTATGATGACGTAGACCATTCAGAAAGAGTCAGAATTATATGGTAGTTGTCAACCTATATATACAAAATTATGTGTTTAAAAGTTCACCGCATTGTCGTGTATAAACTTTTTTTGCACAGAGAGATAAATGTGAAAACACATTATGAAATGAAAGAGAAAGTTGTGTTTTGAATGGGAAATTAATAGGGACGTATAAAAAGAAAATTGGCTGACGACAAGAGAAGGAGGTGGAGAGAGAGAGGAAAGTGTTTTTGTGTGTTTGTTTGTGACTGAAATGAGTGAAAAGAACATTTCTTTAATTGTTTAAGAGAGAGAAGTGAGGGAAAGCGTTGTTTTGTCTTGAGAGTGAATTTCAAAATATATATGCATAATTTAAACCGAGAGTGTTTATAAAGACGAAGACTTTAAATTGTTTTATTCAAATATATAAGCAGTATGATAATGGTCACAGTCAGGGAATGATGATGGTGATGAAGGAGAGAAGACGAGAAACGAGAGCGTTGTGGTATGTACGGAAGAGAGAGCACAGGGGAAAAAAGGATGACGGCTAGAGAGGAAATGGAGGAATGAGTTTTTTGGGGGTAGGTTCGTTCATGTGACTGGAATAGTAATATAATATCTTTCTCTCTCGCACTACCTTTTTTCCGTTTCGGTCTGCTAGAGTTTTTTCTTTCAGGTAATAATAAAAGCGTTTCCCGTTGGAATGAGGGAAAGCGAAAAAATTGGAATTCTTTCTGTATAATATCCATAGGGTTATGTGCAAGCTTTAAAAATACATTCTAATCATAAAAACCCGTGTATTTTTAGTAGATTCAATTCCGTTATCGCCTTTACCATTTTCTTATGAAATTTTCTACCATGAAATACTTTCCTCAGCTATATGTACTAATAGATTTTTTTCCAACTCACCAAACATACGAGTGAGTGACAGACAGTCCAAAAAAGAAAGAGTGCCGACCACTTCTCTGTTCCTCTCTTCCTCCTCCTCGACAAAATGACTCGTCTCTCTTCTTGCTCCTTGACTCTCTCCTCACGATAGCGTATATAAAAAACCGTAGCCAACTTTACATTTAAAAAATTGTTTAAGAGTGGAAAAAAGTGAAGTTGATAGATAGGGAATAATAGGGGACGCGAGAGGGAGAAAGAAACGTATTTTCTAAAAAAACTCAACTGCTTTAAAACTAGAGAATAACGTAGTAACAGGCGAATTTTTTATTCTTGTCTCTCTCTTTCTGATAAGTATGATCATCCAAAAAACACGTCAATCTACGTAGATATATATTCTCAAGGAAAAATGGAGAAGAGTGATCTTTTTTCCTGATGATAAGTGTATTTGAGAGCACTCTTTGCAAGATTTTCATTGTATTTGCAGATATATACTCCCATAGTCATACTCTCAGTGGGCAACTTATGCTTGTAATAAATACATGAATAAATTATATCGTGCAATTTACATTTAATACGCTTTTACATTTAATTTTAAAAGTTTTAATTTTGTAGAAAGTTAGCTCAATTTTTGCTGTCTCTATAATACAAGCACAATTAACTCTTAAAAGTATTACTTATCCCCAGTTGTGCAAGTAACTTTTTTTTTGGTAAAAACTAATATCATTTATCTTCTAATGTCTGTCCAAATTTATGTCCCCAACTCTATTCATCTGTCTTGCTGGAGATAACGAGTTAAATTGATTGTCAGTTATACAACCATCACATTTTTTTATACTTCATCTTCATTTTCTTTCCAAGTCAAATCATTTTGATCCAAAGACGTCATTCTCCATAAAAACCGTTTGTTTTTGAAAGATTTCAAGAATGAATGACAATCTGGAATGAGTCAAGATGGTGGAGAGAAAAGAGAATAGGAAAAGTTTTTTTTTCTGCATAATAATATAAGCACTCAAGCTTTATTAGAATTCTTTTGTTTTATTAAAATATTCACAATTTTTCTTCAAATCACAATTAATATTCGTGGAGAATATGGCAATGTTCATTTTTCCTTGCTTTTTTTAGTGAATGCGAGTATTATTATATTATTCTTTTATGCTTACTGAATATTAACAATATAAAAGGGAAAGTAAAATCAATAGAAAGCCATTTGATTGTATTCAACCGAACAAGCAAAAAGCTTATATATAAATTGCAATATTGCAAAAATTGTGCATATTAGATTAACAAAAGATGTAAAAATCATGTTTCAAAACGAATTATTATGCTTTGAATAATAATTGAACAGAAGATTGGCGTGCACTAATTTATTATTAATCTTTTGCTTTTACTCTATTGCTACTTTATATATACCGTGACGCCTGCTAATTTGATTGCTCTTTTGCTTACATGGTTTGTGTAAGAGGATTTCTTCTTTGCTTTTTGACGCTTTTTGTTGTTTGCTTTGTTACAGAAAAAGCTGTTGTATGGTGATGATATCGTAACAATGCAAATCGTTAATAACAAGCAATAGCACTTATCTTTGAACCTTTGATTTTCTACATTATACCAACTAAAATCTATATATAGCCAAAAAAGAAATATTTACTCTAGTCCATATGTCTTATATAATTTTATTATTATCACTTCCCTTTTTCTCCAACACAAACCATTCTGTCCATGTATATGCACAGGTTCATCCCTGCGGCCGCTACAGACACAACACAGTCGTATTCATCCTAGCGAAAGAACACGCATTGAAAAACTTACGAACAATTCACCGACTGGATCGTCTCACATCCGGACTGTTGCTCTTTGGCCGGAGTCCGAAGAAAGCTAGGGAAATGGAGCAGCAAATACGTAATCGTTTGGTGCAAAAGGAGTACGTGTGTCGGGTTGAAGGGATTTTTCCAGAGTAAGGGATAAAAAATGCTTTATAACGATAATAATAACACATATATAAAGATGTTTGGACTATGACTGGACTATAATATAAAATGCTATGCTGATACACAAATTGTTTTATTTTTTTCACTTTACTCTCCGCTTTTTTTCATTTCTTTTCTCCCCTTTCTCCATCATCCTTTCTCATGCATTATTATTATAATAATAAAATTGCTTTTATATCACTTTTTTCGTTCCGTTTTCTTTCATGTTGTATAGTAGAGCAATGCGATGACCATTACATGGTATTTTTATTACCTAATTCTTTTTATACTCGAGTGGCTAGGATAATCTCAATTTTTAGGAGAGAGGTAACGGACAGAGAAACAACATGACTTTCACCTTTTTGTACGTATATCCCAGCTTATTTTCTCTCAAGTATCTCGGCTTTTTTCCAGCTTAAAAGCTCTTGTATATATGAGACCGTAATTGAGGAGGACTTTATACATATATGACGACTACTATATAGTACTATCATGATGATAGCATACGTAATGGGTTTTGTAAGGAATTTGATCAATGTGTGTTTTCTTTCTCCAAACTTTTTTTTCCATCCACCACACCGTCCCATGTACGTTTCTTATGGATACACGTATCTCCAAATAGAGACGAAATCGAATGCTCAGAACCCATCGAAGTGGTCAGCTACAAGATTGGCGTGTGCAAAGTCTCCAAGGATGGAAAGGAGTGTAAGACGATTTTCAAAAGGTTGAGTTGTAACGGGAAGACGAGCGTGGTTTTGGCGAGACCACGTACTGGGAGGATGCATCAGATCCGTGTACATCTTCAGTATCTTGGTAAGTTTTTTTCCTGTGAAACTTTTATTCTAATGTGTTTGCCTGCTCTTTTTTTTCTCTCTCTCTCTCCCATACCACTTTTCTTCTCCATAGTTTCACATTACAACTAGATCGTATCTCATAAAAACAAGGTGTGATGGGGTAATAAGAAAACTCTCTAAAATAGTTTTGTTTCGGCGTCTCTAGCATATTGAGGGAGACGGGAAGCAGAAAGTTAAATAAAACAACACGGGGCACACAAAAAGAAAGAAAGAGTTTTTAAGGGTAAAAAAGTAGGAAGAAAAATAAAATTAATAACTTATTTTCCCTCCCATTCGCTCCTTAGGCGAAATAGAAGTTGTAATGGCTCGACTTTTTCATGAATTAGTACACAACTTTTTCTCTTTTCTTTCGTTTCCTCGTGAATCACCGAGAAGAAAAAACTTTTTCTTTTCTATTCACCCAATCATCATCAGGAAAAAAACTAAAAGAGAATGGTAATAACTATAAAAAAGGTAGAGCAAAAAGTAATCCAAACGTGGATATAATAATTATTTAATTATGGAGCACTCACTCCCATACTGATTCGTTTGATTCTTTTCTCTTAAATCCACTTTCTTTTCTCCCTCCAAACTCTTCTCTGGGCTTTTATATACATACCTACATCTCGTTTATCTTTTATCATTTAATATAAAAGAAATGAAGGAACGTAAACCCATATTAAATCTAGGAACAAGATCGGTAAATGGGTCTTTTGTCTAGAGAGATCATGATGATTGTTTTTCTTCTCCTTTGAATGGAGATTGATGCTTCACATTTACGTTCTTTCTCCAGTTACGTCGTCGTCTTTATTCTCCTTCTTATTTTTCTTCTGTTTTCCCCTCAGTACATGATCATTAATAGAATTTTATGCTTCCTCTGTTGTTGCTGCTGACGCTGCTGCGGCAAAAAGTCGTTTTCTGACTAAAAGTTTGTTGAATGGGCAGATATGCAGCAGAGCATATTGCAAAAAGAGAGAAAGGCAGAGATCTCTGTTTTACCTGAACTTTATTTTCTCTCTCTCTTTCCATTTCTGTTCGTTTTTGTCTGTTTATACTGCTGTGGTTCGTTTGGGTAATAATAATGTGCCCTCTTCTTCGCCTTCTTCTTCCCTGTCGTCATGATCGTCCTCGTCGCTTTCACCGTATTAGAAACCCAGAAAAAGATGCTTTTTATACGTGAAAGGAGTAAAGATCGAGAGAAGAGAGAGGACGGGAAAGACGAGAAGAAGAGAAATGAGACGTTTGGGGAGTAACAGAGCTAATTTAAGTAATGTAAGTATTTACTTTGTTGGATAAAGAGGATAGGTATTTAGTAGCAAGCGTGTAAGTGGAGTGGAGTGGCGGGTAAGAGGACGAAAGAAAACAGTCTTCATCGCTGGCACACAACTACACAGGGAAAAACGAGCGAAAAAGGGTGAAGTAGTGTGGTTATGTTGTAGTAGGAAATGAAGTTCTATGTCTTCTGGTATTTTTTTCAGAAGAAGAACTGATGAAATGAAATTAGTTTTGTTCTTTCAAGTAGAAATGGTTATTTTTTATAAGTATTTATGCTTTAGGAAATCCGTTGAGTATTCTTGGTTTAATTTTTAAGACAAGATCCATGAGTATCCTGTCGTCGCTTTCCTACTAGTTTATATTCTTTCAGTTTTTTTTTCACGTTAATAATAAAAGCATAAGGTTGTGGTTTCCCTATATATGCTATCATGATGATGAACCCATCATGACTCATTTCATTCACAGCAAATAAAAATTGAAAGGAAGGTTTTTAAACGAAATGTACTTATACCCGGCAAATTAACTCTCGGGAAAATGTAACGGTTCATATCATTCACTTTCTCTTTCTCAGTGGATTATATAACTTGTTACTATTGATTAAAAAGATTTTGTGATGGGTTCTTCACATCTTATCAAAGTAACGTTATAAGGATTTCACATTATTCCTTTGAGATTTTGAAAGAATTTAATACGAATTTAATTGGATTTTTTAAAGAAAATGTAACGGAGAAAGAGGATATTATTAGTTAATATGTAACGGATGAAAAGAGTTTTAGATACACACACACCTTTTCTCAATCTTTCCCATCTACCTCACCCTTTTTCTCTTTGGGAGAACCAAGTAATGAATCTTTCTCCGAATTTTTGACGCATATGTATTAATAATGCCGTTATACAAAGAATTTTGCAGTAGAGAAGTTTGTGAGAGAGAGAGAGATTGTATTTTCAATTTAGTTGATTAGATAATGTTTTGGAATGAGTATTATGATACGTATAATAAGAAAAAGGAAATTGGATTTGAATTCAATCTGCGTGAGAGAAAGGGAGACTTGAGAAAGTGAGGCAATGATAAAGATGTTATTCTCGGTCTGTTATTTCGTGCCTCTCTCTCTCTCTCTCTGATGCTGCTGCTGTGTTTTACTTATACATGTACTCATTTGTTTTATAAAAAGAAAGTTTCTGTTCCTTTTTCTCGCTATGTATAACTTTTGTGTGT
>JAANSO010002576.1:0-13179 GCA_036507315.1 Lepidocyrtus fimetarius
TTCCCGTTTACCCCTTTTGTTTGAATTTTTGGTCATGGCTTTAGAAGGTAACGCTGATTTTCTTGTTGGAGAAGAAGGTAAAATAGTTTTCCGCTCATCATCATTTACTTTGTCCATTTTTATCGATGTCTGATGTAGTGCATCCCTGTCTTCAATTTCATTGTCGTTTTTCATGATGATTTGTGTATCGCCTTCTGTATCACTCCTTTGCTCTACCACCTGCAGGACCTCTTTCACTTCCTTGTCATTATTTACTTCTAAACTTTTACTATCCACCTGACTGTTTTGAAGCAATGAATCAAAGGCAGCGGAAAGCTCTTTATCGGTTCTGGCTTTTTTTAAGATTGGGGTTTGGATATCGGTAGGTTTTCTTTCGTCGGTGTCAGTCTTACTAGGAGATACAGACCCATTCCTATTATCCTCCACCTCTATCTTTTCTTTTTCTACGCCATTAGAAATTTCCTCTATTTCATCAACTGTTACGTCGGATTTCCGCTTTGTTGTAGCCTTGTCTGAAGGTTCCTGAGGCAATACTTCCGAATTTCTTGCAGCGTCATTTTGAAGCTCATCCTTTTGTTTATCTGACAAAATCTTAACACTTGGACGTCCTCTGCCGCGTTTTTTCGGTTGATCAGCTTGCGGCAAGGCAGTTGTTCCTATTTCCGCTGAAGTCAGTTTAGTTCCTTCCGTTAGTGTAGGATGGCTTGTTGGAATAGGCGTGTGGGGACTCACAGACTTTTGTTTCAGATATCTGAACATGAGTACTAGATGCAGAGTTACTTTCATGATTCCTTGGCAGATCAGTTTCTAATGATCTCACCTCTGACGCGGGAAGAGAAGTTACAGCAGGACTTGTCACTTTCTTTGGATGAGGAGAACATGCTGCCTTACAATGCTTCTGGTGGACCATTAATGCATTAACTCTATCAAATGGGAAACCGCATTTATAACAGTTGTATCTTTTGGATGGTTCTGACGAAGAAGGGGAGACTTTTAATAAAGTCTTGGAAGACGCCGTGGTTATTATTCGATTGTTTCCTTCAACAGTGCGTTCAACTTGCGTGGTAGACGACATATTATCTTTCTCTGGCTGTTGTGGAGTCTGGAAAATGTCTGCGTATTTTGAACTCGCAATCAATGGTCGCTTTTCAATTGATTCTTGATCGATGAATTTTTCTAACTCGATGAGATCTGCTGTCGGATGTGCAAGGCGTTCAGCGTCCAAAACATCCTTTTTAAATCGATCCCTATTTTCCGCTAAAGAGGATGCTTTCATTGAAGCTATCAAAACCAAAAATTCCATTTTTAAGTCCAAATCGTGGCTAATAATGCAAAGAAAACGAAAATCTACTTATCCTTACACAATGCCCTTTTGATAATATAACGCTTCTTATCTTCATCCACATTCAACAGAATCATGCTTGGAATGGTGACAATTTCACTGCAAAACGAACAAACTAAATAATTACAATGAAATATTAGCAGATTGTGGGATCAAAAGTTAACTTTAAACTTACTGCCCAGGCTCATTTAGAAACTTGACTACGTGAATCTGATTTGACTCGGATTTAACTTTCCTTGCATCCTCTTTTACTTTCACCTCTGCTTTAATTTGTTCACTCCATTCATCTAATAATCAGAAAAAAACTTAATTAACTTTTTTAATCACACAATTAAATCCCAAAACTAAGATTGCAAACCTTCTTGTAATAGTTTTCCAGGCCACCAAAGCTGCCCCAACTTGACCCAAGCCACTTCGTTACTACTGGAACCGCTCATTTTTCAAAAAATGTCAACCCAATTGGAACTTTTAACTGTACAAAAAGCACAGTCCAGAATGATTAAAAATATTCAATCATTTAAAAAATTAAACTTTTTCAATTAATTTTATCAACTTTGTTTTTGTTATTCTTCCAGAGAATTTTATCTAAATGCGCTTAATATTGTACAAGGAAAAGTGCATCGTCTATCCCCGGTATAGTAAAATGCATTACGTAAATCCAGCCAAAAATGCAAAGAAAGGATTCCGTCTGTGTATTTTGGTCCACGTGAAAAGCATTGCAGGGATAGGGCGTATTTATCCACAGCACGTCCCGTCTCCATTTACAATTTACGTAATGCATTTTTCTGCAAAGCTTTTCTTCCTCGCGAAAGAAAGCATTTTTTCTTTGTTCTCGTCTCCTTCTCAAATCCTTGCGTCCACTTTTGTGACAGAATTAAAACTGAATGATTATTAATCATTGATTAATCAGTAGTAATCAGGCCAAAAAATGAACTTTGATTTGTAAGTCGTAACTCGTAATTAAAATTTGGATTTTATTAAAGTTATCATTGGATTTTACAATATTATTTGGCTAAATCTAATAATTATAATATTTTTCAATTAAGAAAATAAGTTATGCAATTCAACAGCGGCTCCAACAGAAGAAAATACCAGAAGCCCTAACGCCGACGGTTTGTAAAATTAAATCATCAAGGTTCATTGTGTAATCACTTGCGTCTATTAATTGCATTTAAGGTTTATTTGCAGCTGTAGTTTGAACCATCTCATTTAAAATGGTTTTAAAAGAATAGGACATCCCGTTCAAAACATTTACAGCTTGGTTGATAATAACACAGATCCGCACATATTTGAAATGAGACCGAGAATAGTAAGACAAGTCTCTTTTTTAATTGCGTATAGTCCACCGCTTTTTACCGATTCTATTCTAAACCCTTTCACCAACTTTCTCTCTAATTTACCATGAAACTTTTCCTTTCTCAGTGTGTCTGCCAACTTAGTACTAAATTCATGGACCATACTTGTAAAAGTTACAGAACAAAGTCAAAGCAATGATTGATATTATACACGAGCTCATTCCAAAAAATAAAATGAAAATGTCACTTTTATCTGCTAATTTTATACTTATAAATACTGATATGACAATCATAATCCCGCAAAAAGCTTTCATAACAGGAACAAACATCTTCCCGTATACTCCGTTATATACCGTTGTTATTACTCGAAGTTTTGTGTAGATTCTTAGTTGGGATTGTAATTTATACAACTTGCGTCGTCTGGAAACATTGCTTTTCTTTACATCTGAAATTATTAAAAGGATGGCTGTCCGGAATGTGTGCAAGTATGCAAAATTTATGTGTAGAGCTATGAAAAATAATCCACAAATATAACCATATTGCCAAATATCAAGTAATATGTTACAAAATGATGCAATTATTTCGGATGTAGAATCTGAACCAAGAAAGGAGATTGAACTTCGATATCCATATGAGCCCAATTCAAAGTATTCTGTTCTAAATTTATGGAATATTGGAATCATAAATGGTAGAAAAGAAACGCAGTACACAGTGAGGGAATAGATTATTTTTATACGAAGTTGCTGGGAACCAAGGAAAGCATCTTGTCCGAAGTGTTCTGAAAGGAAATTCTCTATTTAACAATCCAAGTTTTTAAAATGCTTCAATATTTACTTCAATTAAGGAGTTACTTACGCACTTCTAGATTTTCTATAAGGTCATTTATACCGTTACCCAATTGAACAATGTCATAGGGTACTTTCCAATTCGGGATTTGAAGAGACACGGTTGCGATTGAAGCAATTGTCCACATTGTATGAAACACCAACTTGTCAAAATATCCTTGCTTTAAATATTTTGGGCCTAAGTGAAGTAAATAAAACATTATTGTTAGGGTGTAGTATATGTAAGCCAGAAGAAGAACCTTCCATATGTAATATTTAAACGGTTTTGGGGACGGGATGGTAAATTTAATTTGTAACTTTTTTCCATATTTAGCACTGTAAGGAAATACGTAAATCGATGCAATAAATATAAAAAACTTTTCTAAAAAATTTTCCATTCTTTGCTTTTCGGATAGAATGTAAACTGGGACAAGGAATTGATATGATAAGTAAGACTGATTCAAAAGTGAAGTTGTAACAGTAATGAAGGATTGTGAAAGGGATATAAAAATTTTGCTGACCTTCCAAACACTCTGGTAAAAGGTCAAATTATTGCATTTATTCTGGTACAGGTAGGTACTTACGTACCTTTATATAACGAGTAAGAACTTGTCCATGGGAGCTGGTTTTGGCTGATTAACTTGTCAGTCACGGTCATGACACGTTAATTAGACTTTGTCATTTACAAAAAGTATATTTAAGTTCATCGTTGTAGACCAAACTTTCAACGACTGATTATTAAACTAACGAATGCAAAATAATCATAAAGCCTATCTTTTCAGTGTCTTAAATTAACTTCTTTATTGGTAACAGACGCTTCAAATGATAGCTTTAAGCAAGTCTAATTATAAGTTAATAACATGCTGCAAAACCGATTGTCTCCTTATGTAAATGCCACACAGCGTTCGAAATTGTAGTGTTGTCAAGATTAATTCAAACTTCAGCCGTGGGTACAATTATATTATTTTTAAAATAATTTTGTTTGAATACTTTTCAGATTCTTCTTTAAATTATTAAAAGCTGAATTATTTTTATTTTGATGTTTCCTACCGTTTATTATGACAAAGGATAAATGAAGATAGCTTAATTGAGCGATTTTTATTAGTGTAACAATCAATCATCATCATTTCAAATGAATATCAATACAATATTTTGTAAAGCTAATGTGTGTTTAAGTAAAATGTCAATTATAACTTGTAATCTGAGAAAGTAGTTGGAATTCCATTAAATCAATAATAAAATTATTCAATGTAATGAAATTTTATTAGATTTTTCTAAAATTTTACAGAAATCAGCATAGACGACGCCATATTAGATAACAGCGCAAATAAAGTTAGGCATGTAAGACGCTGGATTGCATAAAAACTTCCACTCCTAACTGCTTCTATTCTAAAGGCCCGTACAATTCTTCGACTCAGCTTCCCAGGAAACTTTTGATTGTTTAAATACTTCTTGAACTTTACACTGTATTCATGCACCATTGACATAAACAGTATAAAAACTAGCAAACAAAATGCTGCAATAATGATCAGAGATAGCCCAAACATAGTAATAATTGGACCTCCTTCTTTGGACAATTTTACAGTAATGAAAACATTTTCAATTATAGTAATTCCTAAAAAACCTTTAAGGGTTGGAACATACCTTTTCCCAAATATACTATTAAAGCAAGTTAACAAAACACGAAGTTTTCCATAGATTGCCATTTGTTCTTGCAAAGTTCTCAGTTTGTCATTTCTCTTCAGCACCATATTGTCCGTTTCACTTACCCGATGAAATCTTCCTCTCATAACGTGATGCATAGTTATTTTGAAAGTATGGACCACTCCAAGGTTGATATCAAACAGGAGAAAGAAGGATGGACAAACATAGATGAAGTTCCAAATGTCCATCGTTACTCCAAAAATTGACGCAATTATTTCCGTAGTAAATGGACAAATTGCCCTGTAGACAAATGAGCCCAGTTGCCAGTATTCTTTTCTATTCATGTAGTAAATCGGGATAGTAATAGGAAGTGCGCAGATGAGTCCTTGAAGCGACAGATAATACATTAGCTGCATCCGCATTCTCTGGGACTTGGCAAATACTCCGTTGCTAAAATGCACTGGAATAGTAAAATAAGTTCATGTAATCAATTCTAAAGTCTACAAAAATCAGTATTATATGTACTCATTACAAGATTCCAAGTTATTTATAAGCAAATTAATCCCATTTCCAAGGGCAGCTATTTCTTCCGCCCCCGTAAAATGTGTCCATTGATGATTAATAATGAATAAGCAAAAGGTGGCCCACAGCGTATGGAAAGCTAATTTAACGAGATGCTTTTCCGCCTTGTACTTTGGAAGAAGCAACACCCAATATACGGCTACTCCGGAAAACAAACATATGAAAAGTAGTAAACTACAACTCCATAAGTAAAACCTGGCTGAGTTCTTTTTCACAGAAAGTACGATTTTTGACTCAATCCAGTTTACTTTGTATGGAAATGATAAAAGTAAATAGGATCCGAAAAAATAATTTTCTAAAAATTTTTGCATTTTAATTAAAATTATCTAACTGTATGAGGTAGTCCTTTTACGATTACTTTTAACGGTGATTTGTCCAATAACGGATGTGTTTATTGAATTTTGTCAGCTCCATTTATTCAATTATCCAAAATTATCTTTTTTCTTAAGGATGGCAGATGGAATATTTGACAACTATAATATAATGCCATGTCAAATACATTTAGATTTTACTTATTTATGGAGTGCAGAGTGGTGAAATAGTATAATTACCACACTTCAACTAATAATAGGCATAGTTTACCAAACCTTTTGAGTTAGCACGTTGTGAAAAATAATTATAACAACCAATGCCATTGTGTAATAGGTAGTTACCTACCCACTTATTTTCAATTCAAACAATAAACTGGAGGAAAACCTAAAATTAATCAATTATCTAAAAGCTGCCTAATATAATAGAATGGGTGTTATCTGTCTGCAGAGTACATTATTTAAAATTTTACAGAAATTAGCATCGAGGTAGAAAGGTTTGAGATCAACCCAAGTAGAGTTAAACAGGTCAATCTTTTAATTGCATAAAATGTTCCACTTTTGACAGCTTCAACTCGATAAGCCCGTACCAATCTGCGGCTCAATCTCCCAATAAATTTCTGATTGTTTAGATATTTATGAAACTTGCTACTATGATCTTGAACCATTGCCATAAATGCAAGAAATGTTACTAAATTAAAAGAAACGAAAATCATACAGGATACTCCGAAAATAGTAATGAAAGTTCCACCTTGTTTTGAAAGTTTTACGCTGATAAACACACAAAGCATTATCATCCAACCAAAAAACGCTTTAAGGGTGGGAACATACCGTCTACCATACACTTCGTTAAATGTAGCTACTAAAATACGCAATTTTGAGTAAATTATCATTTGCTCTTGCAAAATTTGCAATTTATTATCCTTTGTTAGTTGCAAATCTTCAACTAAACCTTTACCATGAAATCTTCCCTTCATCATTAAATTAATGGAGTTTTTAAATGTTTGGACAACACCTAAACACGTAATAAACGACAAGACGAATGCAGCAAAGATGTAGAAATGTGCCCAAAGGTCAATAATAAAGGATAGGACGCTTGCAAATAACTCAGACGTGGGTTCCCGAACTGCTCTGTATAAAAACGAGCCAATTTGCCAATGTTCCTTTCTATTTAGGTAAAATACAGGTCCAAAAGTTGGAATTGAGCTTACAATGCTTCGTAAAGCTAGGAAATACATTAAGCGTGTTCGTTTTGCAGCCGATTTTGAAAACGCTCCTTGTCCAAAGTGCTCTGTAAGTTTAAAATTAAAAAATTAGTATAAAATTGAATAATTACATTCCAATGTTGCTTACTTGCTTCCAAATTTTTTCTTAGCTTGACCATTCCATTTACAAGTTGGGCTACTTCCTCAGCTTTCTCAAAATTTATTGATTGATGATTTAACACAAAAAGACTTAAACTAAGCCACATCGTATGAAATGCCAACTTTACTAAATGTTTTTCTGCTTGGTAGTAAGAAATCAAGATAATTAAATAGTATATGACACCAGTAATATATAAAATGTACAGAAGTAATGTGACACTCCAAATGTAAAATCTTGGAGATTTCCTTTTGATGGAAAATGTCAATTGTAAGTCTTCATCCCATTTCAAAATGTACGGGAAAGACAAAATCAGGTAGCAGATGTGAAAATAGGTTGTCATAAACTTTCTCATTGTTTTGAACTAACGTAAGTAAGTTAGATAAACAATCTTCCAAAAAGTAATTATAAAACCAATCAGGTACATGATACTAATGTAAGGAAAGTATAAACCAACAAGAAGAACAAGAGTTTGATCTATGAATAAAATTTTTTAACACAGTAACATCCACTAATTTTCTTTCCATTATGAATTAAGAGAATGGGAATTGACTGCCTCAAAAAACATTAGTTTAACATTTGTGTTTGAGATATGTAATTATTAGCTCCGTTTTTTCAATATTGCATAAAGATATCAAAATCTGCTATTCACAATATGAACTAATTTTTATAATTGAAGTTGTGTGAAGGTTAACCATACCTATCGTATTTGAGGTTTATGCCTATTTGGTTGAAAAGTTAAATACAGTAATTATTGTATCATATTGTAGCATATGATTACTTATTTGCGTAGGAATTGCTCATGACTCAATTATTTTCTTAATAAAAAACCTTAATTAATGTATGCTTGATAACGTTTGAAGAAAGCAATAATTCAGGAGAGTAAGATAATTATTCACCGTTGACATTTCGTCGGAGAAAATTACGAGTTTAGTATTTATTAATAGTTTAAATTGGCGAATATCGTTGCATTTTTTATGCAATAATAAACGGATACATTTAAAAATTCTACTGTACTGTAAATAAATATTGTAATTGTTTATGAATTTTTGAAAATAATTAAAGAGAAAGACTTGTTTTTTCGTTTGTACATGAGAAATGATAATTTTATTGTTTATTACAGAACATTTACATAAAAGTTAAAATTTAACAGATATTAACATGGACGAAGATAGATTAGAAATCAATCCAAGCAGAGTTAAGCATGTTAAACGTTGAATAGCATAAAACGTTCCACTTCTCACTGCTTCTATCCTGTAAGCTCGAACTATACAGCGACTCAATTTTCCATGAAACTTTTGATTATTTAAGTACTTTTTTAATTTCTTGGAATAGTCAAAGACATATGACATAAATGTTAGAAAAATGACTAAAATGAATGCAACAAACACAATTACCGATATGCCAAATATTGCTACAAAAGGAGCCTCCCTCTTTTGACAGTTTCACACTAACAAACACGCCCTGCATTGTCACCACCCCGAAAAATGCTTTAAAAGTGGGGACATACCTTCTCCCGTACACCCCGTTGAAAACCGTAACCAAAATACGGAGCTTGGAATAAATCATAATTTGCTCCTGAAGTATTTTAAGTTTATTGTGCTTTGTTACTAAAACATCATTGGCCAAACCTAACACTCTTACGATGGAACCTTCCTCGCATCATCAAGTCAGACGCTACTTTGAAAGTGTGTACAATTCCTAAACAAATATTAAAAGAAAGAACAAAAGAAGGAAAGATGTAAAAATGTGTCCAAATGTCAATCGACATTGAAAGAGCAACGGCAGCAAATTCAGGTATTGAATTGGAAACCGATCTGTAAAGAAATGAACCCATTTGCCAATGCTCCTTTCGATTCATGTAGAAAAGAGGTCCCATTGTTGGTATCGACCCCAAAATACTGTGCAAGGTTAAATAGTAGATTAGCCTTGTGCGCAATTGAACGGAATGCGAGAAGGCACCTTGTCCAAAGTGTTCTGAAAATTTATTGTAGTTTTTAATCAAATTCATATAATTAATTAAAATGCAGCTTCTGTTCCTTACTTGATTCCAAATTTGCCTTGAGACTTACAATACCATTTGCAAGACTCGATATCTCTTCCGCCCCTTTAAAAATTATGTATTGGTGGTTGATCACAAACAGACAGAAGGTAAGCCACATTGTATGGAATGCTAGTTTAACCAAGTGCTTTTCTGCCTTGTAATGAGGTGTCAAGATAATCAGATAAGATGTAACACCAGTCATATAGAACAGGTAAAGAATTAGAGTACAGCTCCATGCATAAAATCTTAAAGATTTTCTTCGTACTGCATAAGTAATTTGAAATTCTTCGTCCCATTTTAATTTGTAGGGAAATGACAATAGCAAATAACATGAGTAGAAATAAGTTTCCAAGAACGTTTTCATTTTGACCCAAAAGAAAAAGTCAAAAGGAAAAATTAGTATAGCTGAATAAGTATAACTGATTGGCAAGCACAATTGTAAGTTGTTGAAGGCAGGTTTTATTCTATGCCAAAAGTTAATAAACTAACAATGGACGATTAGTCTGATTAAAATTAGGAAAAGAGTGAATATTTAAATCAAAAATTTCTTGCCAATTGATGCCTTAATTAATATTTTATGCACATAACTGGACAATAAAATAGTATATGACAAGCGTGCATTTTCTTACAAGCGATTTGTTACAATGGTTCAAGGAGACATTTTGTCCTGTAGCCAGCTCATTTGTAATTCTTAGTTAATTATTATCCAAAGTCCTGTTAATTCTTTTTACTTTATGTATATTTTAGGAACGTATCTTTCTTTAGCTATACAATAAGAACTTTTATGGTTGACTAGGTATATAATATGTAACAAATTATCGTTGTTAAAAGCTAAAAATATCTTTTGTATAAATTAATAGCCCCTTAATACATGTGACCAATCCGTCTCAAAAACTCGCCGAAATCAACATGGAAGAAGACATGTTGGAGACTAATCCAAATAGGGTTAGGCAAGTTAAACGCTGAATACCATAGATGCCCCCACTTCGAACACTTTCCACTTTAAAAGACCTGACCACTCTTCGACTCAGCTTCCCCATAAATTTCTGATTGTTCAAATACTTATGAAATTTCCTGCTGTACTCATGCACCATCGCCATAAAGGTTAGAAAAGTTGCACACAAGAAACCGGTCACAAATACACAGCAACTTCCAAACATTGCTATGACAGGACCTCCTTCTCCGGAGAGTTTAAAGCTGACAAAAATGCCTAATACTATTATCATTCCCATGAATGCTTTCAATGAAGGTACATAACCTTTTCCGTACACTTGATTAAAAACGCTTATCATTATCCTTAATTTGGAATAGACAGCCATTTGTTCCTGTAAAATTTTGAATTTGTTTTGCTTCATGGTCAGCATATCGTCTATTCCACTTTTTCGATGAAATCTACCCCTCATCATTAAATCCATTGAGACTTTAAAGGTATGCACGGCTCCGAGACTGATGTTGAAAGAGATTAAAAATGAGCAATAGGAGTAGTAGGTAAACCACACGTCCAAAGATATGGAAATAATGCTGGCTATCAGTTCATGAGTTACATCTTGAAGTGTCAAATACACAAATGATCCTATTTGCCAGTGCTCCTGACGATTTTTAAAATAAAGTGGAATCAATATTGGTAAGCTTCCAGCGGTACTCTGCAGCGCAAGGGTTTTCATCAGGCCAGTTATCATTTTTTGAGATTTTTTAAATGCCCCGTTTCCAAAATGCTCTATCAATTAAATCAAAAGCAATATTTTTAAGGAATTATTTTTAAAGTACTTTAAAATGGTGAAGATATTTACTTAATTCCAAATTCTGTCTGAGGTTAAAGATCCCATTAGCAAGCATCGTGATATTTTCAGCTTTTGAGAAGTTAATCCACTGAATGTTAACAGTGAAAAGGATAAAAAGGCTCCATAATGAATGAAAAGCCATTTTTACAAAGAGTTTATCAGATTTATATTGAGGCAACAGGATAATAAGATATGTTACTACTGCAGAAATTTGAATTATGAGCAATACTAAAATAAAACTCCAAACAAAAAACCTTGGAGAGTTACGATCAACAGATAAAGTTAATTGAGATCCCGATTCCCACTTTATTTTGTAAGGAAAAGATAAAATCAAGTAACAAAAATAAAAATAGTTTTCTAAAAACTTTTCCATTTTTATTCTTTACAGAGTTTTTATAAGATAAATAATGACATAGGAGAGCTATAGCTACTGTGAGCGACCACCCCACGACGTTTCTAATGATCTAATCAAACGAGTTTGGCAGAAAAGTATTTAATTATACCCGTCAACAGTTAAGAAAATGAAGTTGCTTTGCTTGATATTTAAGTTTTAGTATATGAGTAAGCACAATGTTTGGCTTGTAATAGTAACGCTGAAACCTGTAATTTTCAAGTCACTGGACTTATTCATTAAACAACGTATTCCTTAAACTAAATACACTGTATGACTTATTAAATAATCAAAAAAAAGTCTTAGTTGCCATTCTAAACATATTCAAACTTTGATTGAGATGAGTAAAGAACAAGCCAAATTGGAAGTGAGACCAAACAGCGTCAAACCTCTTAATTCCATAAAATGATCCACTTTTTGCAGATTCAATTCTATATGATCTGACCAAACTTCTACTCATTTTACCAGCAATCATTTGATTTTTCAAATGGTTCTGAAACTCTTCACTGGACTCACTCACCGAAGCCATGAACAGTACAAAACAAACCAGACAGAATGCAGCAAGAAATATGCAAGTAATTCCGAACAGGACAACTAATAGACCACCTTCGGTGGATAGTTTAATGCTGACAAAAACACTTTCAATTATCCAAATAATAAAGAACCCTTTCAGTGTTGGAATATAGTGCGTGCCATAAACCCCATTGAACACTGTCATCATCACCCGAAGTTTTGAATAGATGAACATTTTTTCCTCCAGTATCTTCAGTTTTCTTTGTCTCAGTCCCACTTGATTTCTTACGCCACGAAGGTTTCCTTGTGTCATTTGGCTAGTTGCCACTGTGAAGGCTTGAACCATGCCCAAATTAACATAAAACTGTACTAGATAAGCTGCATAGATGTAGTAGGTTACCCAAACATCTACTAAGACTTCTAAGGCAGATGCGATTAACTCACAAAGTTTGCAATTATATCCTCCCGTCGCCCATAACATTCCAAGGTAAGCATACGACCCTAATTGCCAATATTCTCTTCGATTCAAAAAAGTAAGTGGAGCCATGGACGGCAAGAATGCCACGATACTATAAACTGCTAAATAATACAGCAATTTAGCGCGTATTCTGTTAGGCTTGGAATATGTATCTGCTCCAAAATGGCCTAAAACGGGGAAAATTGAGAAAAATCTAGAACTATTAATAATTAAAGTTAAAGTTATCATATCTTACGAGTTTCCAAATCCTGCTGAAGTTTAGCTATTCCATTCGCCAGCATGCAAATATCTTCTGCTTTGTTAAAAATAATTAATTGATGGTTAAGAATGAAAGTGCTGCAAGTGCACCAAACAATATGAAACGCAAGTTTGACAACTTGTCGCTCTGCAATATATCGAGGTGTTAAAATAAACAGATATGTGATCATTGTTGGAACAAAAATAACGTAAATACTGACACATGCAAAGCAACGGTTTATAGTATTAGTCAATCATCCAGACACAACAATGCATTAATAAAGGTAAAAGCATTTTGCATAGCCTATATTTTTGAGTGCATTTACCATTATTTTTGCATGTACGGCGCCACTCAAGGCGCCAGTAATAGGTTTTAAT
>JAANSO010002577.1:0-13174 GCA_036507315.1 Lepidocyrtus fimetarius
AATAAGCATTTGCTATGAACTACAAATAATCTGAGAGTTATGACCTGTTCTTTGATGTTCCTTTGTGTGGCATATGAAATGAAATTGTTCAAAAAGTTAAACACTTTTATGACATAGTTAACCAGTTGAAGTAAATTGTGTAACATTTTGACTTTTCCAGGTCGGTGAGAATTGAAATACAGTAGTTGTACTAACGAAAACAAAAGAAACGTGAAAAAAGATCAATTCAAAACAGATTTTGTTCAAACGTGAAACAAAAATCGAGTGGGAGCGTTTGTTCAAGCCAAAAGGAAAGCTAGCAAAGGGTAAAAATACCAAACTTTAAAATACCCGAGGGTGCAAAAAGTTATTGCGTAAAAATAGAAAAATCACTAAAAAGATCATAAAAATAAATTGCGTTTAAAAAGTTTGTCATCAATTAAATTCGCTTTCGCTGATGATACATTTATATTTAACAAATGCTTTTTTGAAGTATTTCATTTTGTTATATTGCGCTGCACTGAGGGAAATTTCTTAAAGATTGATATTAAAAAGTCTCAACGCAGCAACCATGCTGACTCTAAAGAGTGCAGTTTTGGGCCATTTGTACAAACATTTGAGTAAATTCATTAAGTTCTATTCAACATTATTTCCTTTCTTTCTAATGGAAATTGCAAAGTTTGCAAAAAAAACCATACAAAACTGGCACAGTAGATAAATATGAAATAAAAAGACACGAGTGAATTCTTTTCAAACTGTTTCTTTAAACATAAAACCCTCAAAACTGATCAAATGTCTCAAAGGAAATGAATTTTACTTGGCGTATACAATTGTACACTGCGGCAGGCAGTTTGAATTTTTCATCGAATTTTACTTTCTTTCACAACTCTTTACTTAACTTACACCTGTTTAAGCTGGGAAAATGTTTGCACGAACTCAGGACATTTTTTTTAACTTACCACTTACCTAATCGTGAGTTTGCTCAAAAAGCTTCTTAGTTTAATATGAAACCTTTTCATTATTACACAACAGATTTTCAAAAGGAGCACTGACAAAGCCTCACATAGTCGTTTTGCAAAGCAAAGGCTGAAGAAAACTACAAGAATGTCAACTTTTTACTCTTTACTTTTCTTCATCTCTTCAACTTATTTCTTTTCTCAAGGGTTTTACTATACATACATCATTTTTATATATTCTTGCAAAGAGATGGTTCTGATACAAAGGAATAACCCTTTTCGTTGACTTAAATTTTCTCAAGTAAGATATATCTTTCTTTAGCAGTTTGCCATTATTGCCATTTCACTCCACTCAGGACCACATGCAAGCTCTATTTTCTATTTATGAATTTATACAGTGTCCTATGACCGGCCTTATGTGATTTTACCTTTGGTAACACCGACACAGCTTTGCAAGAGACTCCCATAAATAAATGGAGCATTCCATTCTTTGCTAGTTTTTTTCCATTCGTTGTTTTTTACCACGAAAGAAAAAAGCTACTCCGATAAGTAAAGAGACAACATAAGCATAAACAGTGTCACTTTTATAATCTAATGTAGAAGATACTATCCCCATTTTTATCGATCAACACTTTTAAGACAGCCTTCCTGCACCATTTGAAAACTCCTTTCGTTCAAGAAAATTATCATCTCAAAAAAGAGCTAGAAGCGCTATTCTAACGCAACCCATAAATTACAAATAAAATTGGAACGTAAGCTATCTAATGCATTCACTACAATAAACAATAAAGAAAAACAGGAGAAAGTGACATTAGATAAATTTGTTCTCTCGCGACTTATTTATTCGCAGCAATTCAATCTTCCCAAGACGGAAACTTAAATTTTTTCTCACTTCCTTTGCAAAATCGTGAATGCATAACAATTTCTCTATCAAAGGGATTAATAAAATGTAGATTCAAACTGCATATTATAATGATTACAATAATGATTTTGTCTTGAACAAATCATATGGCTGCTATGCAAAGCAAGGTAAACTTTAGAATGGCCATTTTGGCATTCACATAAAACAAACTAAACAAAGTGTATGAAAGAAGAAATAGTATAGCAGTAGTAACATTAAAATTGCAACCACAAAACACTATTTTGAAGCGAAAATACGACCTCTTCCGAAAACTATGAGCTTCAGTTGACCACAAAATATAACTGTAAAATGTAATATTATTAAAGGGAACGACTCCTTAAGTTGTAGTGGAAACCCAGTTCAAATATCTCATTATCCTCAGTAGGGATAAGTAAGTATAGTAAGTAGCCTTGTGAGTGCAAGATGAAAATAATACTACTAAAGGAAAATTTTACAGGAAAAGTTTAACAAAGATTTAAAATTCTCCTTGCAATTTTGCACTGTGATGCAAAATTTAGTTTTTTCATGTTTCAGGCTATCCAAATTCTTATTTCATTTTGTTGTTACCAACCAGATTTATTACGAAATTTCTTCGAATTATAACGAGGAGAAAGGAGAATAATTGTGAAGGCACTGTGGTGGAACCACAAAGGGAATTTAACAAAGTAAGAATGGAAAAACGACAGGTTATTAAGATACACTGAGAATTTAAATTATGTAAAGTTGAGAAATGGTATTGAATTACTACATTTAAAGAAAAAATAGTCAGAGATAGTTGCTTGCGATTGTACAATTTGACAAAACGTTGTTTGTAAAACTTCAGTTTTGGCTCTAATTTCATGGATTTTAAGATGGTACTTTGACAGTCTACTTAAAAACTTAAATATCATATCGAAATACTCTATTTGATATATGTCAGTTAGTCAGTTGCTAAATACTTTCAAATGAAACCTTCAACTACAGAATGCTACCAGTTTCAAGCCCTAAATCTAGCTTTCACACTTTGAAAGGAATAATGGAGAAAAAATCGACCAAAGCCATAGTTTATATAGCACATAGCGCATATATCGAGGCTGGAATAAAGTTTATATTTCTTTACTCGCTGTTATATTCTTTCACATTTACTTTTTAAAATATTTTGAAACTTTAAAAATCAATGCAATGGAAAAAAATCCTTTCCTTTCCTTCTTTAGTACCGCTGTACCACCTCCAACCTCTGTTTAGTAATAAAAATGTCGCCAAGAATGAAATAAGAGTTGAAGACAGGATATTTTTGATGGCAGCAGAATATAGTAGCGGAAGGGAATCGAATAAAAGGAAAGTATCCGTTCCTTTGATGCTGTACTGCCCTGACAGTCAAATCGAGTCAGCTTAAAGCCAGCTCATGAAAAGTATACATTATGATATGACAAATAAAAAAGCAAACTATGGACAGAATTTTTTCATGAATATATTCAAGAACGAGTTTGAAACTTGTGCCATTTCGTTGCTGCTTTGCAATGTTAAATCGTTATAAATATATCTGATTTTACAGTCTCCTTCTTTTTATTATTCCTTTTTGCATGTTTTGTTTTCCATTTGGAATCTGGAAGACATTGGACTGTTGAACAAAGCGGGGATTCCGTCTTACCATATTCAGTTACGGTTAGTTTCTCTACCTGCTCCAGTAGCAAAATTGCCACTAACTTTGATTTAGGTTTTAAAGTTGTAGCTTTCACTGCATAATACGTATATTATATTATGTACACTACGATAATGTATTATTATTGCTAGTTGGTTTGTGACAGAAATGTGAAGTAGTAGATAGAAGCACTTCCATAAAAAACAGCATCGAATATGTGAGTTCTGTCAACGAAACAGATAAAAAGAAAAAAGATACAAAATCCATGTCCACAGATTTTATGGATTAGTAAGGCTTCCATCCAACAGGAATGCGTTTTGATGCGAAGCGAAGAACTTGAAACGGAAAGCCAAAAGGTTGAAAAGAAAAGAATCATGCGTTTGCCCATGTGGCTTTAACTACCTTCTTTATACTTTTCATATTTTGAACTTCGGTGTAATACAAAATTAAACTTTTAAAATTATTGCATAAAGAATTTTTTTAAGTGTCCTGCAGGAGTACTTCCAGAGAGCACTCCGTCCTCTTTTATGAAATTGTTTGCAATTGTGAGTACAAATAATAACATATACATTCAACAATCAACCCAGCATACATATTATGCATCAAAGATTCAAATGTCTAAACATGATTATTGCTAACTTTTTGTATTTTTATTGCCGCATTTATGTATGAAAAATAACGCTATAAGGTTTCGTTGCCAGAAATGCCACCAGAGCTGATTGTTACATTAATAAAAGTTGCGATTTTACATTTTGCAACATGTATCCAAACATTTTAGCCTAAATTTTATGTTATTTCTATGTATAATGTATATAAATAAAAATAAACCGCCTGATTCCTAATATCCCAGCAAAAAAGTGGAAATATATGATCCGCGACGCAAGATTGCTACACCTAATCTAGGAAGGAATTGTACTGAAAATAGCGTACATCAAATCAGAATACAAGCTAAACCTCAAACCGCCACCACCACCATTACAATTTCTAAAACCATTCTCAACAGAACAGAATGGAATGCTACAAAATCTAAAAACCAAGCAGATCAGAGAAAGCTGTGTCACTTCAAATGTTTTATTATTACTTTTGAAGTTTCGATATGTCGTTTCCTTGCTTCCCCATTTCTGAATTGAGTAGCAATAATGGTGAGGCAAGGAGGGTTGACATTCCCCTTGCATTAAAGCTGAAAAACTATTTTGTAGGGTAAAGAAAGTGAAAGAACAGGGGAAGCTCCTTTTTTGCTCCACTCTTGTATCTTGCATACCTATTTTATTATTACTTTGGGTGTACCGGATATATTTTTTACGTCTCCCATTTAGCCTCTCAGCTGCCAGTTCCTTGACTAAACTGTTTTACCGTAAAAGAATTACTGGCAGTGTTGCAGGAAAAAATAGAGAAAAAGAGGGGAAGATAGGAAAAAGACTGGATGGAAGAAAATAGTGAAAGATCGATACGTTTCCCTAAACATAATTTTGGCTTGACAAGACATGTCTCCTGATACTTTAAAATCCAAACACTTTGTAAAAATGTACATTTAATGTGTGTGTCTATGTGAGAACGCAAATCTACCATCAGTGTACTTTATGCATATAACTGCTTGATGAACATAAAACCTTCAAAAGATGAAAATTGTATAGCCTGGGATTTTGCCATCGTATGTAAGTAACGACATTTGTATACTTTAGTCAGCTTACGTTTTTGTTCAAAGGGGGAAAATAGATACAAATGATGGTCAAAGCAAAGAAATTTCTGAAGGTAGAACCAACAAAATGGTTTTGTTTGTAAAATTTGGTAGTGGTTTTTGTTCTGAAAGAGAAGGAGGAGAGGATAAACTGGAAAGGTTTACTGGTCTTTTTCGAAGGATCATGTCACCACACATAAACATGCATAAAACTCGAGATAATTTGAACGATAAAACCACAAAGCCATCTGAACTGAACCGTTGAGTTGAGTCATTACAATTTACTATAGTTAAGGCTGGGAAACACTTTACCTTTACACAAAAGAGAGTGAGATCTACATACAAGCCCCTTTGTTAGTTTCGTACTGAAAGAGTTATAATAATAAAAGTGTGCACTTTGTACCCTGTGCACTATTTTGTTCCAAAATAAGCAAACAAATCTAAGGAAAGTGCACCATCCACCAAGCTAGCAACGGCTTGCAAACTAGCTGAAATAATGAAAATTGTTACATTCAAAAGCTAATTTTAAGTTTATGCTCAATACTCCAGGTTTTAATGTGTAAAGGTTGATGAGGGAAAGATTAGAGAGAGGAATCGAGAGCAAAATAATCTAAATACTCTTTCCGCTTCCATTTTCTATAGTTTTCAAGAACTTTACGCACATCCCTTTTTAAGTATACAAACAAACAAACTAAATGCTATAAAGTGCTTTCGATTTTCATGTTCAAAATTGGATATCGAAGTGTTAAAGAGAGAAAGGTAGGTTCATTATCATATCAAAAGGAAGTTGGTGCGGTATGGTAAAGTGAAGACAACTACAGGAGGCGAAAATTTCATTATTTTATTATTATTATGATTACAACACAACCGGAGACATAGGCATGTCGCAAGAAAGTCCTTTGCACGCGTCAGCCAAGATGAAAATTAACTTTCCCCTTTTGTCCTATTCTTTAACAAACAAACAGATGGTTTGCTTCAACATCACTGCTACTTGCACGTGAAGCCGTATTGAAGCGATATAAACTTTTTAAAATACTTTTATATGAATCGTTCTTTAGTCCCTACCTTTTCTCTATCTTGTCGTATTCATTTTCTTATTTTCTTAAATTCTAAAAAACCCATTCTGGATTCGCATCTTCCTCATTTTGTAAATGTTCGTTCACTAGTGAAAAGACAGTTGCTGAAAAGTTGGAAGAAAACTTTTCATTTTCACATTTGATGGTGTTTCACTCGCGAATTACTTTTGAGCTTCTCTCATGCGTTGTTTTATTCCACGATTTTGACTGCTTTCTTAATACGCAGCATACATTCAAGCCTAGACACATACTATTTATTCATATAGTAAGTATATAAACTATTCTGTATACATTTTATACTTCCTAATGATAATATTATTACTGAAGCAGTGAAAAATAAAAAAGTTGGAAAGATATTCACCTAAAAAGTGATTTTTTGGTGATCGGAGCCATTTTCCTAGACAATTTCAATCTTCTTTATTCCTCACTTGAGTACTATACAACTCTAAAAAAGTTTTTGATTGTTGTGATATTATTATAAAGCCAGCATATTGTATTATACAATATACTACATCAGAACAAAGTTTGATTGGAGGGATGATGGTGAAATGAGAAGCAATCCAGTGCCAAGATTCTTTTGTAAAAACTATATGGAAAAGAGACATAAACTGATGAAGTAGATCCTTTGCTTGTTGAAAATAAACCCTTTCTGCTGGAATGAGATGCACTCTTTTTAATGGTTTACGTTTGTTTCATACTATGATAATACTATTTATTAAATTATTAATGCTTTAGTTATAAATTGGTGTTCTATATTTATATTCTTTAAAAGTTTAGGTAGGTATTACTTTCCTCGTTAAGTTTCCTTTCTTACGGATGTTCTTTAAAGCTCTTTTTATTCCCTAACTAAATATACGGATGGAATTGTGAAGAAAAACCCAAAAGGAGACTTATTTCCTTCTTAACTTTCCATCTCCAACTCCCCATTCATTAGGAGCACATTCATGGCTAAATGTTAGTAGAGCTGAGCTATTAATGCATGTTTTGATAGGAAACAAAGACGGGTTGTTTTCACAATATGCATTAAGCAAAGCTAGTAATGATGAGGAAGATGCTGATGATGGGGTTTTATCGTACATTCTCTTCTTCCTCCCTCTCCGTTCATTTGAAAGGGAAAGCAGAATTATGTTAGAAGCAGAGCAACCGACAGAATGGATGATCATATTTTCAGAGTTTTCCCTTTGAAGACATTACTGTACTTGTATAGGTATTTTGTGAGTATTTATATCCGTCTGTTGGTACTAAAATTGGCATATTAATGGCTTTGTTGTTTTACTCATATTTAACTGATATGCTGAAGTGATATGATGGCAAAGAGAGACTATTCCGAACACCTTTCTTCACATTTTTTTATAATTTAGAATGGTCTGCAATGTTTTCAGTTAAAGCCACAATAAAATTAATTGATCTGCTGAAAAAGGATATGTGAGGTAGATTTGTAAGATGAATGCAATGCATACTATTTCGCAGGAACGGAATATTTTTGCATTATTTTATTTACTAACAGCAGTTTGACATTGTGTAAGCTTACTATTAGGAGAAATTAAATGCAAAACTTTCAAAGTATTAGATTAGTAGGACAAAAATTTGTTGATAAAGGAATAGTAATAACAGAGTAATAATGTTAAAGGCAAGAACCAACAAAACTGTTGTGATAGATCTAAATCATGATGTGTGGTATACATTTATAATTTAAATTGTCTATCAGAAACAAATCTGTTTGAACTGAAGCCATCACACCGTTTGCATGAATAATCCGCTTAATAAGATCGTAATTGAGTAGACAACCAGAAAAAACTCATTTTTTACCAAAAGCTGGGAAATAATATGGAAAAGGGAGGAATCAGCAATGCTTTAAAACAATGCAATTGTTAAGCGTACGTATTTAAATTAATAGCGTATTTCATGGCACAATGAAAGTTCCCTAGTAAAATCACATTATTGGTTGCAAAATGTAATCGTGAGTTTGTGTTAAGTATTACTTTTCATCATAATGGCTGCATAAAACAAAAAAATGTAGCAGTATAACAACATAACGTTAAATAGGATCACTAGCAAGATTTCAGCAATCCATGAAAACTACAAAAAGAAAAAATGGAATTTGATTACATATGGGTATAATTTTTTGGAAACTATTCCAAGCCGAGATATTTCAGCATAATATAGATTTACCTTTTGTACCACTACAGATAATCATGGAAAGGAGATTCAAGGAGACATTCGTTTCGCAATGCTTTTGTCGTCTCCATTAAATTTCAACAATCGCCTCTTGAATCAGCACTAAAAGACAAGACGAGCGTCTTTTCTCACATTTCTTTTCTCATATCCTTATCAGACCATTTTGGGAAAAATGTCTTCTCATTTATCCAAGGTAGCAGAACAATTTTGCACTGGAATCCTTCTATACAGCTTTTGAAATTTAGATTTTGAAAGAGAATATAATAAGGAAAAGGAAGTCGAGTTGTTCAGTTTGAGTCCACGTTTTAAAACGGAATGGAAAGGCTTACCATGTCAAAATAACAATGAGCAGAAACAGAAGTAGATTTGGCTTCATTGAATTTCTGACAAAAAAGGAGTTCACTTCACTCACTATTGTACCGACTGAATTTCAAAATGGAAGTAGGTAATCTATGTAAGTCTTTGCTTTCTTCCATATCCTTGTCGTTCCACTTTCGATTCTGAATCTATGAATAAACCCATTATACAACATTTCGGTGGGTTGACAGTTAAGAAAATTGCAATAAATGAAATAAAAGTAAAAAATCTCAAAATGTAAATTAGTTTTTTAAAAGTATATATATGTAGCTTACATAAGCATACATTTTTACTTTCCATGCAATTGGCAAACCGTGTTCGGAGAAACGGGTACATATTTTAATTTTCTTCCTACCGCTATCCGACATTGTATGTTGAATCGGTTACAGATATTAAAGCAAGTGTTAGATCGTGTTTAAATACATACAGAAACAATAAAAATTTAATACGATAATGCAAGCAAGTGAATGTATAGCTTCTGAAAACAATCGATTTAGTTATATTGTAAAATAGATTCTCTCAGATAAAATACCCAATGCTTATAAATGCTCATTGTTTATTTTTTGTTTTTTTGTGCTTTCGTTCTTTTTATAAAACAGGCTAAAAAGGACAAAGTTTTTGAGAAAATCGCATCACTATTAAAATGAGTTCAAAGAAAGTAAATAAGTTGATGCTCGTTATAGTCAATATCCGTAAACTGTATTTATTTAGTGTTGAAATATTGCCTGATATGAGACGTAAAAAGTGTATTGTAATGAATACTAAACTTCTCTTTTCTTTAATTATACCGTATTTTCCTTACATAAATCAATCAGCATCACTGTCATCATGTTGAAAATTACAAGGAATAAAGAGCAAACTTGTTGAAAGGGATAAAACGTGACGACAATTTTCTCTCCAGTTGGGAAAATTACATTTGGTGTAGTATTCATTTTAATTCCAAAATGATCTGATGTTCTGAAAAGTTCCGCTTTCCTGTTATCCACTTCATATTATGATGATATCCCCATCCAGTTTCAGTTTCCCAACTCCCAACAGCTATCATCCAGACAGCTCCCTTTCTCTCCCTACTCAACACAATATGAATAGATGGGAAAGAGTGTGTAAATGGGACTCTGGAGAAATGTGAAGCTAAAAATATATTTGAGATTCCCCTTTGGACATATTGATGAAATCGAATGTCTGCAGCACGTAATGCCTTTTAGTGAGTCAGCAAACGAGCGAGCATGTTTGAGAAGAACGGTTGATATAAGCTTTAATGAGAAATAATAAGCAAGCAACAGTTTTCCCCATTCAAAACCCATTTAGCCCATTCCAGGGGAAACAAAAAATAAATACAAAGTTAAATTTGAAAAGGATCACTTCAGTTCAAGTTACCCATCCCATATTACAATTTGTTCTGCTATAAAAACAGCAAAAAATCGTTCGGTCTTGAGCTGGTGGATTCATTTCGAAGCGTTTTATGCCGCATGAATGGAAGATATTCCAGGAAAATACCGGAAGATTAAGGGCATTATCAAACCAATATAAAAATGTAATTTTCCGTACTCTTTTTGTTTGTTCTCTATAGCATACTGCTCCTGTTCTTCCCAACAGCAAACTCAATCGCTGATGGTTACATATTAATATGCAATCAAAGTAAATCTTACCATGCATATGTAGCAAAAATAACCTGTATCAGTTTTGTGAGCTCTTAGCAAAAGGGGTTGAATTCCACTTCAGTTCACTTTATCCATTACACTTTATTGACTTTTACATGTATTTTTTTAAAATAAAAGAAAGAACAAGGAAAAGGAGAATAGTGAAAACGTATTCCCCCTGTGGCTCTCAAAAATTACACGAGAAGAATGGACAAAATCCGTTTATAGAAGCTCCAAGTGTGTTTGACACATTACAGTTTAGCCCTCTATTTTCCATTTTGTAGGTCTAGAGAAATAGAAAGTGGTGTCAATCACCGAATTGTATTTACTTTTCCCTTCTCATCATCAGCGTCCTGCCACCACCATCGCTTGAAACATAAATAGTTTTTCTTTTGTTAACTGGTTTACATACATAGAACGTACGGTTTTATTTTGCTTATGGAGAAAATTGCACTTATCTAACTTTTGTGAAACTTGACTGAATAGCAGTTTTAGTGTATCTCAAAAGCGTTTGTGTACTTTCTATTTTACATTATCAGTGCTCTTGAAAGCTTTAACTTTCCATTATCTCATGTTTTCATCTCATCATCTATGTTAATGGGATCCCTGTAAAAACAGTGTTTGCTCATTCAGTCGATCACGCAATATGTGATGACGATGATGGGTAAATTTTATGGCTTATAATAGCTTTGTGTTTCATGGAAATAGAAAGAAATAATAAAAAAAGATAGGATCTTCTTGATTCACATCATCATCATCATGGAGGGAATGATCCTTGCGAATCGAATATAAAATGAAGTGGGAGGATCACTAGAAAATTACACTCATTCATGGCCAGTGACTGAGTCATTGATCAGATCATCAACTGAAACAAATACGCTTTGCCAATCACGATCGCATCATTATTCATCCATCAACAATTTCGTTCTCAAGATATTCTCTTTATTTAAAGCTGTCTAGCATAGAGTATTCATTCTAATGCAATGAGTATGAATCAACTTTGATGTATGCATGATCTGTTCTGGTCTACTCAAAAAATCTATTTTACAGGATACCAGAAGTAATGATGAATTGCATCAAAGTGTGGATTTCTTGGAACAATTTTCTTTATTCATATTAGTTTTATTTAGTTTACACGGAAGTAAAGAATTTTCTCCGCTTTCAACAATTTCCTTCAAAGTTATAACATTGCACAAGGACCGACTTAATAATATGTTTTTTTTGATTATCTTTGCTCATATCTCTTTTTCTCTACCTATTTGATGATAGTATCCGTGATAAGATCATCAGAATTCTCAATTTTTCTCCAGCAGATTATTATTCTTTGAACGCACAGCGGAAAACGAGTCTTCTGTTCTAATGAAAGGTTTCTACGAGAGAAAGGCAGGGAAAATATTGTGATGCTGCCTCTATAAAAGAACGAGTGAAGTTGAAAGAGAAAGATGCATGATGAATGCGATCCAGTCGTGATATATGTCATCGTATCTGAATAAACTTTATACGTTAACAAGGCTTTTATATAGATTTTGTCTCCGGGTTCGATTGGGAAAGGGTGAGTGTAAACGTACGGTTTCATTTATCATGAGCAACTTTGCAGTATGAACTCCTCTTCATTTCCTAAATATTCAGCAATGAAATAGATCTTTCGCCTCCATCACACAACCAGAATCATCAAACTAAGGAAAGGAAGGTTCACAAATGTTAACTTTTGAGCTTTTCTTTTCAAACACAAAATCCTTTACTGAGCTGCTGCCGGTAAAAGAAAGATGGCAATAGGAATGATGTCTCTTCCGTAAGCTATAACTTTTGTACTTTGAGAAACTCATGGTTTTGGTAAGGGAAAAGAAATGACTTGTTTGATATTGGGGATTTCTTTGGTTTGGCAAACGAAATAAAGGAAGAATGAATGAGTGACTTGAATGAAGAACGACAGAATAAGTAAGTGCATGGTTGTAAGTAGACCGTGGTGATCATTTGTGTACATAACGAAGTCAAGCACCGTTTCGTCAATTTCTCTGCTACAAAAAAGAAAGCTGGAACGAAGAAGGTGATATATGTGCATGGAATGAAATATTTGAACACACATAGGAGTGCTTGTTATTAGGAATCTTGCCTAAATTGACTCTACTAGTCAATTTAGGGCTATACATTTTTCTGCTTTACCGCATCACGCTCCACAAGGACATAAACTCGATTTTTTAAGGTAGTTTAGAATTTGGATGCGAGTCGTTTGCGTTAGGGTCAGAAACCTTCCAAGTAATAGACGGAAGAAGATATAAATGAGTGATAGTGACAGAATTGAATCAAATCAATTCTTCAATTGCATATACAAGAATCCTAGACAGAAACCAGAAACCAAACCAGCATTATTTCTAAGTAGATTCTCCTAAATTAACCGAGGATGCTTAAAAATCTTCCTAAATCTGTCAAAAAAAGAATGCCTCTTAACTGAATTCAAGAAGTTTACCAAAGTCGCATTGAATGATTGAAACAAGAAGCTTTCTTAACTATCCAAAAGAAGAACAAAAATTGAGAACGTACTAATAAGTTTTTATTAATATTACTTATGTAATCCACACACAGTGCATTATATAAAAAAATAGGAATGATCATTCGATAGAGATATACATTGTAGTGTACATGATAGTTTGGCTTATTAGAGAACTGGATACGTCCTTTGGTAATTCTTCTCCAATTCCTGTTCCAATGTTTCGATTTCGTTGGACAAACGTATAATTTTCCGGTTGAGATAGCCTCGGAACAAGAGTTGAGCAGCTCTAAAGTGCAA